>BQKZ01012572.1:1784-12368 GCA_036244855.1 Temnopleurus reevesii | reverse complement strand
TGGGTATGGTGGGTTTCACGTGCAGCATACTGGTTGAGTGGTTGAAGATCCACTGTCCGGCGTGGTTTGCCAGATTTCTTCGGACAGATCACCATCTTGTGGCACCAGGTGACAGGGGTTCCAACTGGGACTGGCTCTATGACCCCGAGTCTCACATCCTGGTCGAGACCTGCTTTGACGTCGTCTTGCCAGTGGACGGGGACTGGGATTGGTGTGTGGGATGCAACAGGCCTTGCAGCAGGATCCACCATGAGTCGGAGGGGAGGGCCAGTCATCATCGGAAGTGGTTTATGTTCACAAACATTGAAAGTGCTCGAACGGTAGTACTCAAGCAACCAGCTTTCAAGCCTCTTACGGTTCTCCTCGATGGCTGGAAACGGGAGTGATGTGGGAGGTGGAGGTGGTGATTGGTGTCGAGGACAAGCACAGTCAGACGTCAGAGAGGAGGCAGGTACAGGTTGGGACGTAGAGGAGGCGATGCCTGTGCCATCCGGTCCGACCGTCTCGCCGATAGTAGGAAACTTGCGGGATATCATACCGAGGGCAACGCAAGCCTCGCGTGAGAGGAAGAGCCTGTCCGACGAATCAGTAAAGTAGACTATCTGCCGAGTCTCAAGGGTGTTACTCGATGGGGAAGTGCCAGAAATCCGGAGCGCGAGGGCACCTATGATGTGGATGCCGCTCCTGTTCGCAGCAGTCATCTTCATCGCAACATGAATAAGGTGTTTCCTTGCTAACCCAAGACGTGACAAGAGTTTAGTGCCTGCCAAGCACGACTGACAGCCAGTGTCAGCCATGGCAGGGTACGTGGTCGACCGTGTAGGCTCATAGGCAGAAGCAGGGAGGCCGAGGTCACATGCATCATGAGGATCTGCGCTAATGGAAACGTCCACGAAGGGTTGAGGGTCTGATGCTCGACGTTCCCATGCATCACAAAATTCACTGTAGACATGGTGTTCAAGCGTAATTGTGCATGTGGTTGCAGATGGATCATCGGTTGTGGAGCACAGGGACTCAAACAGGGCGGTGGCATCATCATGCGAGACTGGGGCATTGTTCGCCATAGGTGAGCTCTTCTTCTGCGACTGACGACATACGCCCTCGTGGTGGTGGTGCATTCCACATTTGGCACATGTTTGATTGTACGCGGGGCATCTCTTCACACGTTCTTTCCTGGAGGATGAGTGTCCGGGTTTGCCACAGTGGCTACATGACTGCGTTGCCATCTCGCGGGGCTTGAACTTGTCCTTTTCCCGTCGCTTGTAGGAGCTTGTAGCGGAAGTATTGGAATTGGAGCCGCCCTCTAAGAGGCGACCCGCAGAACGTCTACCGCTCTCCTTGGCCTCAACATATTGGAGGACACCCTCCAAGGACATGTCTTGATTGGATTGGCCAAGGACGTCCAGGCGAATCTCCTCATCCTCGAGTCCATGAATGGGTGCATCTCGTATGATCGTTTCGCTGAAATCTACAACGAGTGAGCAGGTACAGTCCTTCTTGTAGTTGCAGACACTGGCTTGGCCCCGGAGACGAGCGGCAAAGGCTCTGACTGGCTCATCACGATCCTGGCACATTTTCTGCAGTTGCATGCGGGCAACCATAATGTTCTCTTGCCGCACTGCCAGGCTTTTGATGCTTGCCAGGATAGTCTGCTCATCTTTCGATGTTAGGCCGCCGTAAGTTCGTGTCAAGTCCCGTCGTAGTCCTTCGTCACAGCACTCCAGAAGCTGGTAGGCCACATCTGGTCCCGAAAGGTGGGTTGCCGCCTTGTATTCGGACCAACGAAGTTTGAAGTACGACCACTCTTCACTGGTACCCGCAGCTGCTACGACCGGCCGTTTCACCTTCTCCACTTTTGCTGGACAGGAGGCAGGTGTGGACGAGGCTGGCGTCGGTGGGTGGGCAGTCCGAGCATGAAGGTCGATCAGACTAAGTAGGGTCTCTTGCGAGAGTGTGGCAGGAAATGATGTCTCGCATCCAGTTGCTGGGCATGCAATAGAATCCATCTTGTTTTACTGTTTCTTCATAAATAAGCATAAAGCTATTTGATCCATTTACTGTTGTGTTTATTTAGTATGTTCCATCAATGAAGAAACAAGTCTTGTATGGCTGTAGAAAGATATAAAGGAAAGAGGAAGGTGGTTACGATTGATATTCCTATATTCATTATTATGGAATTTGTTAAAATATACCATAATCACTCCACATTATTCTTCCAAAAATACTTGAAGAATTAACTAACACATGTTGTAATGAAGAGAAGAAACAAAATTTTGTCGACTTTTCTGAAAAAATATGAGAACGTTAAATTTTGTGTACAGAATGAATGGAGAGTTCTCCGCAAATACATCACAGAATTGATCAACATAGGAGACTCATCGCTTAAGGTTGCCCACTCAAGGATCCCCATGACAGGAGATCACTGATTCTTTGAAAATTCATATCTTTTGAACGGATCATCAGATTTGAGTCAAATTTTCACAGTTCTTTCATTATATTTGATTCATCTTTTTGGATAATATAATATCCAGGGTTTCATTCTTATTTAACTACTATCCAACTTGTCCGGAGTCCCAAACATCTGGATAGAGTTTATACTTCCCATCATCTTTTGTCGTTAGCAATAGGTGTTTGGAAATCTGTCACCCTTCTTTCTGTTGTACATGCTGTAAAAATGCAAAAAAAATGAAGATGTATCAGATCAATAGAATATAGATAGCTGTGTCCTGAGAATGTGGCAACTTCTGATAACAGACTGTTATCTAAGTGCACTAAATCATCATTGGACATGCCAGTCCAGCACCATTGTGTTTGGTACTAGAACAGTAGAACCTCACTTTTGTGAGGTTTCCAAAACCGTCTATTCATATTTTAATGTAGACAGAAACCAATATTCAAACATATTTTATTACATAGACATGTCATTAAGAACAATTATTTGAATAATCGATGATATTAATAACAAAATTTTACTCATGATATACATTCTTTCCATACTCAATTCGAGATTACAGCAGATGTCAACCTTTACTATGTGTTTGAGGGCAAAGTGCCTGCATCTACATAGTTACACACACAAATAAACAAATGTTTTACAGTTAAGGTCCTAACGGATGATCGGACCCTCGGTTCTGGATCCTCGTACCACTCCGCACACGAGAACTTTGCTGCGGGGCTCCACCTCGGCGAGGTCCCTTGCAGCCTCAGAGTCGACTTTATTGATATACATATCTACAACAGAATTCGATCCAGATTCGATAATGGATCCTACCAGAAACTCCCTCCCAGACTTTGAAGCTTTACGCTTCTTGAAGCTCTCAACAACCATAATTTGAACAGATTCTGAAGCCATTATGATTATCTCACGTGCGGACTATAGTATCGAAAACAGGAAAATGTGCGAACTCGAACTCCAGCAGTCAAAAAGCAGGCTGTCTAAATTGCTTAAAAAATATTTCAACTACCAAAAAGTAGCATACTCCGCCCAATTGGTGAGATAAAAAACATTCAAATACACACATAACACAATCTTGACCATGATAAAAAAAAAATAAGCTCACCGTTTCTAAAATAAAAGGAAAAAACACATGCGCATAAAAAAAGTCCATTTAAACAGATTATGAAACCTTATGCCGAATAACTGCAACTTGAAGAAATCCAGTTGTTCACGTACTACCTCTCGCTTTCACCACTATCTACAGGACGAAACCATTACATAAATAGGGGCTTTCAACTTGTTTATTCAATTAAACTAAAAATAATTATTCAGAGTAAGTTTACAGTATTATTGTGTAGACAATTGCACATATTTGCGACATTAATCATCAATTCAATTTACATGCCACAGAATCATAACAATTGTCTTTACAGCTTCCAGGTTGCATTCGTCAATTGTTCGGGCCCGAACAGCCTTTTCGGCCATTTCTTTGCCATCGACCTCGATGATAGCTAAGATGCGAGGAGCAGCCATAGCTGTACAGTGTCAAAAAGTAAAACAAGAAACAATTTGTACACGAGTTCAATATTCAAAACACTTAGATTAAAGAAAATATTAATTTTCCATAATTATTTTAAACTTAAAGGCGACCTGTCATGCACGTTATTGGCGGCGTTCGCACATTTCCAGCGCTTCCTTAAAGTGGCGGAAATTTCTTCTTCTGAACATATCTGAAATATCCCCACTTTTCTCTGGCATCATTCCTAAGATGTCTTCTGCCTTCTTCATATTAGAATGCAGTGAGGCTAATCGCCTCATGTCACACATCACAGACTTCCTTACTTCTACCTTCTTATCTGCTTTTCGCTTCTGTTTGTTCCACAACTTCCTTCCTATTTTAAGTAGAACACGGTCTTGGGTACAGCTTTTGTAGACCTCTCTATCCCTACATCCCCTGAATTTAGAGACGATATGCTTCATGAAGTCTTTGTGAAAAGTTTCATCTTCAACAGCTATCAGTCCAGCAGGCATTGAGATTAGTTCACCAGCTGCATCACTGTTTTGGGTGTGCAAGTTCATATGTCTGTATAAGTATCGTTTCTCAACAAAAGCTTTGCACTTTTGGCACATGACCAGATGACTATCATTACTATAAGTCATTCGTTCTCTTTCTAGTTTTGGATCTTCAGGGTTTTTCCTCATTCGCATCTTGTTCAGTTCCAGAATACCTTCTTTCTTAAATGTATCAAATGCTGCATCTCGTTCCTTCTTGTCCAATGTGAGTGCTAGTCTCACCCTTTCAGCACATCTGTGAATTTTCTCAATATGAACCCGTAGCTTTGAATACAGACCTTTGCAAAAAATGTAATATCGATAAGGCTTCTTGTAAGTTCCACCTGCTGCCTTCCTGTTGATGTCCTTAGAGGGTTGAGTTGCTGGTTCACCAGTAGATTGACTGCTACCTTGCGTGCCTGCTTGTTCATTAGGTTCTTGATCTGTTGAGGTACCTGGCTTCTTGTAAGTTCCACCTGCTGCCTTCCTGTTGGTGTCCTTAGAGGGTTGAGTTGCTGATTCACCAGTAGATTGACTGCTACCTTGCGTGCCTGCTTGTTCATTAGGTTCTTGATCTGTTGAGGTACCTGGCTGATCCATCTCTTGGTCTGGTTGATTTATCTTTTGACCTGTTATGTTTCTTTGCGGAGTTGTCTCTTTAAGACCTGTGTTGATTACTGCTGACTTTGAAATTCCCATGCAGGATCTCTTTGTAAATACTTTCTGATTCTTCTTTTTCCTTTTACCTGAATACCTGTATGCATTGCTATGACATTCAGAGTCAGTAGAAGAGTCTGAATTGGAATATGATGGAATATACGGTGAATCACTATCAGATTTCGCAAAGGTAAAGGAACTTTCTGAATCACTGGGACTTTTCGGGATCTTGGCTCTCTTGATTCTTGGTTGCAAAGACATCTCACCTGTAGAACCTTGCATGAATTCCAGGGACAACATCTTTAAATAGCGGTTCTTATATCTTCTCTTACCAGTGGTGGATTCTACATCCATATCATAATCATCATTTCTTTCAGATTCTGAATCAGAGTTTGATATACGATCAGAATATTCCGGATAAACCTGGCTCCGATGTATTGCACCTACTTTAGATCTGCTTGTTTGTGAAAATGTCCCGAGTTTACCTTCTGTGGTTACTAGGCGGGTTGTTTCATTGTGAAGTTTTCTTGCTGGCTGACCCACTCCCAGGCCATCAGTACTTGCTAGCCAAATGACATCTTTCGCTTGGTCCGGTGAATTGCCCGACTGCTTCATGTCTTGGTCTGGTGAACTGCCCGACTGCTTCATCTCTTTGTCTGGTGAACTGCCCGACTGCTTCATGTCTTGATCTGGTGTGTTGCCCAACTGGTTCATGTCTTGGTCTGGTGAACTGCCCGACTGCTTCATCTCTTTGTTTGGTGTGGTTCCTGACTGCTTCATCTCAGATTGGTTTGGTGTGGGTCCTGACTGTGTGCTTGTTGCATGATTCACCTCTTTGCATTGTGTACTGTGTTCTACAGACATTTGCTTTATCAATTTTGAATAATACGGTTCTGGAAATTCAAATTTTTTAGGCAGATTATAGTCATAAAGCAATTCTATGTTGCATTTAATCGGTTTTGTAGCATAAAGACAAAGTGTTGGTCTTTCATTTATCTCACACACTTTCATGCGACAGTTGGCTTCAGGACCTCGTCCATGGTTGACAAGCCGGCCAAATACAGGCTCTTGCTTTGATGGCTCATTTGTCGCATCAACACTGTAAAGACAAACATAAAATATTTCTGGGTTTCAGACACTGATGATTTCTCAACTGCACACATTCCATAATGATGCTTCAATCCTTACAGGACGAGAAACATATCACCCAATTACATCACAACGTCAGAAATTTATAAAATGTATGCATAGGTGCACATGGTTAACCCTATAGAAAAGCCGCCTCACACCTAAAATAGATGCGAATTGAGGAAGACAAATGCTGACTAATTGGAAGAATACGGAAACAGTATGTACGTGCAGTGCAAAGGCAAGATGTTCAGAAGGGAGTTTGTACAAGTCGTCTTCTCGTCCTCGACGAGGCACCTTGGCAAGTTGAATGACTCGCCTTTGCGCTGCACTCATAAGCTTCCACATTTTTCAAATTTGTCAGCATTTGTCCCCCTCAATGCACATACAGTGTATATGAGGGGGCTTTAATATAGCATAACTTCTTTCGGTGTCTCACAGCCATGAAAGTCGCGAAAAATTGAAAGGTGGGGGTAAAATAAAAACTAATAAACTGTTTAGTCAAATTTTGAATAAAAATACTAATTTATAAAATGCTAATTCATGCCTAAAACACACTGTATGCTCGATTCAAATAAGAAAACTAGAAAGGCAACATACAAAAGTATATGTTGCAAATGGTCATTTTCAAACGTGAGAGACGCAACATTTTAAAAAAAATTTTTAAAAAGGTGTGTATCTTTCCAATTCGAGATGAATGGTGGATCATACCTATCATATTTGGTACATTGTAGGATTGTCTCATTACATTGCCAGTTTGAGCTGAATTCTGTATTGGGCTCGATCCAAAAGTCCTCTTAAGGCGACGGGACGGAAATCTCATTTTTTAATTTACTGAATGCAGTTGATTGAACTCACCTAAATTTTAGTGTAACTTTATAAAGTGAAGTTCAAGGAACAGTTTTAGGCAAAAAATAAATATTACAAAAGGTTAGTTGCTACGGCATCATTTCGCGGGACGGAATGATAAATTTTCAAAATTCTGAACATCAAATTCACCATAAATCAGCTAAAAACAGACAGCTTTTTCATGTTATTTGACAGTGCTATTACTGTACTAGCTGAAATTTTCGCGGTGGTTTAATTTTCGCGAATTTCGCAGTTATAACATCGTGAACATTTCCACTCTGTATGATGCACATTCATCTGTGTACAAACATTGTGGAAAACGCAAAAATAACAACACGCTAAAATGCCAAACTGGTCCCAAATCACGAAAATATCTGTGCGCGGAAATAATGGCTTATACAGTAATCTCCGAAGTGGAAAGATACAGGCCCATGATAGATAAGAAGAAAGTCCCCTTCTTGAAATTCTTGTGTTGTAAAAACAGCTCTGCCTATGTAGGACAAAGGATATAAAATACTATCTAGATGAATCCTCAAAAGCGAGCAGTCGAAATTTATGCCTCCGCCATCACGCCGTAAGAAGGACATTGTGCCTTTACAACATGCGATCAGAAATTTACCAAAAATTATTCTCTTTGATACCTAAACCCACAATTTAATACGTAAATCCTTGTATGATAAGTACTTGGGCCTGATTTGGTTGAAATTTTTGTTCAGAAGTTATTGTGATATTGGTAAAAAGATACTTTGGGTGATTTTTCACAGGCATTTGGCCCTGTGACCTTTGACCTCATGAACCCAAAATCTAATCACTTGATCTTCCCATGCTAATACATCATTCATCCAGTTTTGAAGTTCTGAAGTTATCGCAGTAACATGCTATTTGGGGTACTTTTTTCGGAATGTCCGATTTTGCTCAAATTTTCAGTTTGTTCATCTGATTTTTATTCATTCAATACTTCCAAGATAAGCCCAGGGATCGGTTCCCCCTTTAATTTCTCGGTGCCCCCGATAAAATTACCTTACATTCTTTTTGCATAAGAATAGTAAAAACACAACATTTTTACATCAAAATTCATATACCCTAACTTGACAATCATACTTTTGGTGATATGAAAGGGTTTTATAAAAATTTCTTTAAAAAAAGATTTTCACCCAATACACTGGTATAGGCTATACACTGGTATATGTAGTTGTATGTAATCTCCACAGTATTTGACATCAATTAGGGAGTTGTCAACTCCCTGCATCAATCAAGAGAGATCGCTGTGAGCAGAAGTAACAATGGGATTCAACAAAATGAACAGCTTCACAAGAGTATGCAGGGTGCTAAAAACCCACTTGCCTGAATGCCTGGGGCAACAAAATTGAGCCATTGTATTTGTGCACGAAAATTAGCTTGTGACTTGCCCAAAAGGGCGAAATTGTGTTTGGGCCATTAATTTGAGAAGCCACTTGTACTGTCAGGCAAGTGGTGCAAAAAGTTCTTGTAGCACCCTGGTAACCACATTAAAAAAGTAATTTCCCAATTACAGTTATGTTCAATGTTTTTTTGACAGAGTGAGCGTGAAGAAACTTTCTTTTATTAAAATGTTTGACATGTGTATATGTGAATGGAAATTGTTAACATTAATCTTTACTAACCTTGCTCCTGAGATTGCGCTGTGACATTGTCTGAAATTTAAGGAAAAATACAAAATATCTTTTTCAACTTGCATGTAGGATACATTTTAGGCTAATATACACCAGATAAACAAACATGACGTCTTTCTCTCGTTGTGGGATTGACACAGCCCTCTCAGAATACCAGTCTTTCTCATCTGATAGTGTTCAGACCAATGTGTAAACAAACCTAATCACTGACTGAGGTCAACAGTGAGGTTTGCTAGTCATCCCCTCTCTGGTCAAGCAATAAATTGACAGTTTATGTAATTAAAACCAGTACACTTTCTGCTTCGCTAGTGAGAACCGAATGTTTTGAGCATCATGGACTGATGATAAGCTTGGGATTTCTAATCTAGGAAGAATTTTTTACAGTCTCAACACTAACCTTACGTTGTACATAAAATTAATCATGCGTCGATTGCCGTAATTGAGCCAGCTGGCAGATGCATTCGTTCGATTAAATATTTAATCATCCAAAAAGAATTATCATTGAAATAAAAAAACAAAAAGCTATTCATGAATTCACATTTTTCAAAATACAGACCGTAAATTGTGATTTAAAAATTATGAACTGAGCCTTTTCCCTTTGATTTGTAATTAAAATTCCCATGATTTTCAGGGGATACAGATTTCTATCAAGAACAACGATTTCATTAGGAGGTGGCGGCAAATTTAAAATGATTTTCTTCTCCCATTTTGCTCCTGTGTGGATTTTGCATGTGTCTGAGAGGCTCTTGCAGCGTTGGCGCGGACGTAGCCCCGGGGACACTGCCAGTGCCACGAAGCCCGCGTGGCGGTAAGTGCGAACGCTGCCCCGTACACACACACACACACACAGTAGGCACATTGCTCACTCTCGTCATTTCGAGCGAGCTCATTTAGATCTATAAAATAGCCTCAAATTTCTTCCAAATCGTACAAATAATGGGGAAGACTTATACTACAGACGCACAAAATATCACAGATGACCGTTTGACAGACTTACCTCTCTTATTTTACAGCATTTCTTCTCAGAAATAATCCGATATTTTCGCCATCAAGTTGTTATATTTTGCCCATGGCGCCAAAAGATGTGGGTAACGTGATTTGAATTCTCTGGTGCGCATGCGTGAACATATAACTTTTGGAAAAGCTCAAACTGGTTGATTTACGGTGTCAAATTTTTCGAAAATTTGAAAACATGGACGGATGAAAATGAAAATCTCTGGGTAGGAAAAGCAAATGACCCCAAATATGTGAGTGAAGAGATACAGATGGTCATTTTCAAACGTGAGTGACACGACAATCTGAGAGACAAAAGGGCACATATCTTCCCACTAAGAGGTTATGAATGAATTATGACTACCATATTAGGTATAATGTAGGACTGACATGTGCCATTTGTAGTTGGATTTGAATTCTACAATTTGTCAAAAAGATTACGAGTAAAAAACTGTGCGTGAGTGACACGACAAATTTTGGACATGGGTTTCTGACCATTATCGGTTATGACTGGATTCGTGCCAAAGTAGTACTCCAAGAGTACCATGAGCACCAGTACATATACATTAATAGTGTATCTATCCAACATATATAGTCACAACCAGTCACTTCCTCTATGTGGCAAATGGTCTCCCCCTATATGCCGTGAGTGACACAACATCCAAAACGTGAGTGACACGACGAGTGCAAAAATGCAAGATATATTTCTACAATCCAACTGTGTTAGGGCATTATGAGCAAGAATGAAATAGCATCAACATGAAACAAACTGCTTTCCATAACACTGCCCACTTCAAAGCTGATATAGGTTCCCCC
>BQKZ01012571.1:0-10145 GCA_036244855.1 Temnopleurus reevesii | reverse complement strand
AATAAATAATACATGAATAAATAAATAATAATGATAATAATAAATGATAAATAAATTAATAAATAATAATAATAATAATAATAATAATAATAATAATAATAATAATAATAATAATAATAATAATAATAAATAAATAAATAAACAACAAATAATAATGATGATAATAAATCAATTAATCAATGAATCATTAAACCAAAAAAAGTAGCATAAAAATACCCCCACAAAAAAATGGTGATAAATAGAAACCATGAGATAGATAAAAGAATAAAGTTACCAAAAATGTATAATTCGTTCCGCCGGCAATCTTCTATTCTTTCTTTTTCTTTTTTTATGATTTGGGAGAAGACAATGCCCCCCCCCCCCCTCATTATTTGTTCAACTCTAAAGCCCAACCCCTACACGTACGCCCGTTTCGGCACCCTACCTGCTTCTGTTCACCTGGTTCACTCTTTTCTGGAATTCCTTGCAGCTACCGATGAAATTCGAGAGTGCCTTTTCAAGGTGATCTGAAAGGAGATTTTTAAGACATTGTATGATTTCAATTCAATTCAATTTATGTACTATTCCATTACATACATATAATTTTGGCAACGAGATATACAGAGTGAGTCAAAAAAATGTCCCCCAACTTTGAAGCTGTCCTGTTCGGAATATACAATTATTATCCTGAATTTGATATGTCCTGAAATAGTACTGTCCAGAGAACATTTTGGTACCATTTTTATGTACATTATTGCATGCATGACTGAACAAGAGACGATTGTTCTTGAGGACCAAAATGTCACTTGCGCCAAGTGGCAGGGTGAAGACAAAAACAGCCTTTGGTCGTGCAGCAGTTGGACAGATATTGGCAAGCTCAAACAAGCATTTGCAATCGCGCACACACATGCATGCACCCACCCACCCACACACATATACACACACACACATACACACACACACACACACACACTCAGAGTAAACCACAAACAAACAGACACACAGTCTGCACACAAAGACGCCAGACGCCCACATACGCGCACAATTCATACACAGAAATCAACAACTAAACATAATTTTGTGTTTCGTCGCAAAAGTCTCTGGCAAAAATTATTTCTTGTGGGGAAGTCTCCAGTATTCACCAATCCATCTGCAAACATATCAGATCGAGCTACGACAGGGTATGGAGGAAGATGCCTTTGAGCCTTGGGAAGATGGATGGAATGTTCCATCCAACATGGATCCATCATGCACAACTGTGTATCATCCGTCAGGAACAGGAGACAGGTGAAGGATTGAGATAAGAATAAGAGTGGCGGGCACTTAAAAAAAGAAACAATTTTAAAATGTTTGATCTTTAAAAAATTTACATAAGCTTTAAGAGATATGTTCTTCATGTTCTTATTCACAGATTTTACAGTGTACTGTTTTACAAGTATGGGCATGTGTGTGTGTGTGTGTGCGCGTGTGTGCGTATGTGCGTGGGTGGTTTGGGCGTATGTTTGTGTGTATGTGTGTGTGTGTGTGTGTGTGTGTGTGTGTATGTGTTTATATGTCTATGCTCAGCGGGTTTTGTGAGACTTTCTCTGGTTACGAAAGAAAACTGAATAGGTAGTAAAATTGTTGATAAGCTCTTACCACTTAGATTTTTGCACCTGTGTGTTTGTGTGTGTGTGTGTGTGTGTGNGTGTGTGTGTGTGTGTGTGTGTGTGTGTGTGTGTGTGTGTGTGTGTGTGGTTTATGTTTGTGTTAACGTGTGTATTAGGTGATTTGCTGCATGCATTTGTGTGTTTGTGCATGTACGTGTGTGTTTGAACGTGCTTCTGTCTGTCCAAGGGACACAAGTTAATTTCATTGTTTTCATCTTCACTCAGCCACTTGGCGCAAGTAAGATTTTATACCTTTGGCAAATTTGTCTCGTGTGCAGTCATGCGTGCAAAAATACCAATAAAAGTGGTACCAAAATATTCTTTGGAAAATACTCTATCAGGATATACCATCAAATTTGGGATTATAATTTTATGTTTTGAACAGGACGGCATGAAAGTTGGAGGACATTTTTTTTTACTCACCCTGTACAGTGTAAAGAAGACAATAAAAGGCCTGGGCCCCAAAACATGCAATAGAATCACAGCTGTGGAGTTGGCCCAGAACAGTATTAGAAAACATCACAGTAATGCGTTTATATAAAAGGGCGCCTAGAAATTCGAAGCTCAGTAAATAATTAATTAAACTTTATTTAAGTTGTTGTTGATTGTGAATTGTTAGATTGGCTCTGATTAAGGGGTCATCATTTCTATTCCGCCTTGTATTTCACTGTGAGCTGCACTGAGTGATGAGCTCTAATAAGAGCGAAACAGTTCTGTCTGCAAATTCAGTATATATTAGTTATTAAAAACAACAGAAGTTTGCAGTAATACCAGTGCACTTGTAGTTATTTGGGTTTTTTTTTTGTCTATATGGAACGGCCTTGTGAGCAAAGGAGTGTTGCGAGAAAGGGGTGTTGCAATCAATTGCAAGTTGCAGTTAATAGGAATTGCCCACACTAATACGAATCAAGACACGTCAGTCTGCAGTGAAGATTTTCGGCGTTTTAATTTGCAACTTAATTGCAGTTAATTTAAAATTGATCACAAATTTCTCGCAATTTTCACGCAACTCCCCCTAAAGGCCACCGCACAACACGACTTTTAAAAACTACATTTGCATACTTTAAAATTATGCTTACAACTTGTTCTCTACGTCAGATATACCAAAATAATAACTTCGATTAAATATTTGAGTCATTAGTAGCCTATGACATTTAATTAATTCAAATAAATATCTATTCCATTGTCTGTCATCTTTCTCACCTTATTATGCGAACGGTATCGCGATACGGCTAGCGCATATTACATCAATGTCACTCACACACACAGCACTGTTAGTGCATGTTTAGCGGGAACTTCAATACACTGCCGCATACACAGGGCATATATGCGGAATACGCACAGAGAGAGAATCTCGTGCTTGGGTCAACGAACATTTAACGGCCGTTTAGAATTTTGAACGCACGGTCTATTAATTTGAGGCCTGGAATAAAAGAATTATTATTGGAATAACTATAAATGCGCTTATC
The DNA here is from genome assembly GCA_036244855.1 of Temnopleurus reevesii. Lineage (NCBI taxonomy): Eukaryota > Metazoa > Echinodermata > Echinoidea > Temnopleuroida > Temnopleuridae > Temnopleurus > Temnopleurus reevesii. Next base: position 7,048 of record BQKZ01012571.1, on the reverse strand, counting down.
ATGACCAATCTTTGTGCTTAATTGATTGGTGATAAGTTCTAAATGTATTACTCTTCAACATAACACAACAATCTTGGAAATTCAGATTTTAGGCTGAAAAAGAAGTATTCTACCTTTGAGACCAATTTTAAAAATACTGAATGACACGCTATAAAACGTCGTCTCACGGCGAGTTACTTGATACTTGATGACGTATCGCCGTAAGGCAACGTATTACAACTTGTTTCAGTGTTGGTAAAATGACTGAAAGTCGTGTATTGTGCGGTGGTCTTAAGAAATATTCATACAAGCCCTATAAATCATCACCAATGACTTGCGAGTTACAATAATCTAAGGGGGTGTTGTTTCAAATCAACTGCAACCTTTGCAAATCGTAATGCGCATTTAACAAGACGCGCATGAAACAATGATTTTGATTGGCGCGTTCCGATCAACTGTAACTTGCGATCAATTGCAGCTTTTGACTCATATTTACCAAGACTGATCCCATGGTCATCAAGTTTTCCAAAAGCGTCGCTGAAAGCTATCCACATTAACAGTAAGTCCATCGAATACATCTCGACATCGAACGGCAGGACCAATGATTCGGCTAGTATTCGGGCCATCTCGGCAAACGTTCGGGTTGTTGCGAGATGATGCGAATAGTCAGGATCGATGTAGTCTTCGACCAATCGGATTGTTTCGTATGACGTATGGTATAACGAGTAGAAACTTCGGTTGTATGTTCCCTGTTAATGATATCGCACAAAATGATTAGATTAGCGGTTTATCAAATAGTATTTCAACTCTATCAATCTGAATTTTCATATATATCAAAATGTAGAAAAATTAAAAGAAATGCAAATAATAATATCTGGGAAGAGTTGTCTTTTTTTAATGAACTAAAATTTTAGACGTTCCGTGAGAGGAGAAATACATAGGGTCAACGCTTAGCTGATACGTCCAAGCGCGAAATGAACGCGTTCAGCGTCGGTCAAGCACTTTCGCTCCATATTTCTGCGTTAACAGAGCTTTAAAATGCTTGACTGACGTTGGCTCCAAACGCCAAATAATCTTATCTAACCGGGAGACGCTTGATAGGCGTGCGCTCCTTGATCCACAAATACGCTGTGCGTCTAGGGAGCGTTTTTAATTTCCAAATACGCTGAGCCGACGCATAGTAAAAACGCGAAGGTGTGAGATGACTTTAAGGTGAAGATTTGAAATGTATTACATTTTTGCATAAATGCCAAAACTTTACCCAAAAAAGAAATAATTATATCAATATAAATAAGAATAGGAATATATATATTCCTATGTGTGGCTCAGTGATATTCAATCCGTGACCGAGTCATACCAAATAAACGTACGTAAAATATCATGATGAAGGGTACACCTAATCTCATTACGAATCCGCGATGATCGCTCGCCCCTGCTGTTCGTCTTACTCTGTAAAAGAAGAAAAAGAAATAAAGAAATAAACAATAATTTTAGAAAATACAAAATAAAAGGAACAATGGCTTGTAACATAAAACAAATTAGCAATCAATCGCAAACTTTAGGACATGATTTCCCACAGACTTGCGATTGATATTAATATCGTACAGTCGATTGCAAAGCCTTATGTTACGGGGCCCAGGACCCCGTAACATAAAGGTTTGCGATTAATCGCTATTTTATTTTGCGATCAATTGCAAACTTTACTACATGATTTGCCATAGACTTGCGATGTATATCAATCGCTATCAGATTAACAATTAATCGCAATACGGGGCCCAGGACGATGTTTCAACAAATCGTTCTTAAAGTTATGCACGACATTAAAAAAGAATGGAGAACGTTAACGAGTATAATACGTGTAAGGTTCTCGATCATTCAGCGCAAGAACTGGTACCAGCCGTGCGTAGAGTCGCTCTTAAAGTCGTAGTAGTAGTAATGGTTTATTTATTGAATTGAATGACAATTAAAAACATTTCTTGCAGCCAAAGGCTGAATTGCAAATGTATTTACAAAAAATCATTTAAAATACAAAGAATACACATATATAAGTACAAATACTAAAAATACACATACAAGTAAAAATTAAAAAAAATACACATATTTAAGTAGAAATGCAATAAAGAATAGAAAATGGCGTACCAGATCTGTAGCAATGGCAGTGGAAAATGATATTGCAAATTTGGGTTTTGTGATATGAAATGAAGTCTTCCGTAACTTGGTGAGAGATAAGATTGTGCTCAAATTGTCATAGTTTGTTCATCTTATTTTTCTTCATTCAATGAGAACACGATAATTCCAGGGGTTGGTTGTCCTTTAACAATAAAACATACTACACTAGAGATATAGTTATGGGCTCCATTGATATGTTAACTTACTTGTTTGTAATCCATGTATCTGTCATTTCCATACATGTATGCATTTGCTGGCCTCTTCTGTATAATTTCTTCAGCCTTCTCTGAAATGCGCTTTGAATCTTACGAAATTGCGCTTTATAAATGCAAATTATTATTATTATTTTATATGATAAAAAGATACAAATAGGAATAAAGTACCACTTATTATAACTAAAAAAATTAATGAAATATTTCTCACGATGGACGATGAGGAATTATGTCATCAGGCACTCTCTCCGCCATTGCGTCGAAGAGGGACCGCTTGTTATTTGCAGGATCAGGGACCTGATTAAAATTAAAATGAAAATCACTTAAACACGATATAAACTATTTCCGCAAAAATAAAGTGGGTCGTGGATAATAGAGCCGTTCGCCGTGTAATTTAACTGTGAAGACATAAAAATCACAAGCCGGTAGCGATCTGAATAGCATTACAAAAGAGTATTGAATTGGCGCTCGACTTAATTTTACGGAAATAGTTTATATCGTGTCATTAATGGTTAAATACTCAGTATATAGATATATAATTTTCAAACTCAAACTTAGATAGTTAGGTATATTCTGCTCAGAAAAATAGCAGAATGTCTTTTTTCTTTCTTTTGCTTGTCAGTCCGGGCAGCAAGGTGGCTGGTTGAACCCCTTTATCGAATCATGAATATATTGCATTTAAACCAAATTTATGTTGTTTTCTTGTTTTTAAAGCAGATGTATGTTCTCCATACTAATATTTATCTATCTGCTTTGTAAGCGCATAGGGACATGCGCAGTGTGTTGTGCGCTATTTATAAACAATATTTATTACATTTATTGATGTAATGCTTTTGAGTTCTATCTGTTCTTCATTTCTGACATGTCAGTAGGGCAGTACTGCATCAGGGTTTTCGAATTCGGTCAACTGTAACGAAAGACTCGTCGACCGGAAGTGGTTTTTGCTCGCTTGCTCATTGTTACGTTCAGACTATTAACGCACATAAGCAAACGCACAAAACTATGACGTACTACTTCCAGTCGACGTGCCTTCGTCACAGTTAACTGAAATCGAAACCTCCATATAAAACGACCAGACTACGACATCATTAGTTGGTTTTCGAAAGAGGTGGACGGAGTCTTGTAGACGGTAGAAAAAAAGCGCACATTTGCTTTGTGCATTAAACGGCAAGTGCGCAACTGATTTGCGCATATCTAAATGCGCACATCAGGTGTGCACTCGTTTTATACCGTCCGCAAGCCAACGTCTACCAATATCGAAAACCGACTATTATTACTGTGCCATCCATCTCTCCCAATATATTTGTTTTCCCGATATGAAATTTGAGTGAATCCGAATGATGCGGTGATATGATAATAGATGCAATTTCCACTATGCTTCGTGCTCAAGGCGTTTTGCATTATCATTACCCTGGCTTTAGCCCGGCGTAAACCAGCGCACATGGCATTTCAAGGAATAAATATTCCTACCAGGTACCCATTCACCTCACCTGGGTTGAGTTCAGCACAATTGGGATGAATTTCTTGCTGAAGGAAATTAAGGCCATGGATGGGATTCGAACGATATTAGCGCATACATAAAGGAACATTAAGAAACATAAATACGAACTCAATTCAACCTAATGATTAATTATCAACGACACTTTGAGGCCGTTTGGCTGTTGTGGTGCCAAATTGGCATGAGGCCGGAGGGACGTTCATTTTACATAAAAGACAAAACGTAGAAACTAAACCAGATATTTTGATCAACAGAGGGACGAAGGATTTGGACAGAGTAAACAACATCTACTGAAGCATTCACAATAGCTCGATGCACAAAAATATTGTTTCCTTCCCTCCTATTACGTGGAGAAATGCCAAACAGGAGTTGCACCTGTGAATAAACCATGAAACTATTTTCTTTTGTGATCATATAGCTATTGTGAAGGCTTGGATTAAAGCTCAAGTAAAAGTTTTGGGAAAGGCAAACATTTTTGTCCCTAAATTTTGTCTTCAAATCTAAATGAAATGAAATACAGTATCATAATCTAATTTGTGCATACCTTTTTATCATTCTTATGTCAAATCTCGAAAATAACCAAACATATGCCCGATAACAAAAAGAAATATCAAGAAAGGGCTATAAACATGATTTAACGATCAAATTCAAATTTTCAAAAGAATTCTCTCGTAGAAAAATATGCTATGGTCCTGAAATGTGTGTAAAATATATATGTCATAATAAACACCCGTAAAATCCACATATCTTAATCTTAACCAAAAGTATATTTCGGCTTTAAGTTTACTTTTATCCAACTTTTTTGTCCCTGTGTTCACAGTGCAAATTTAGGGTTAAAAGCAACCAAAAATGACAAACCTTTTCTGTAGCAGCGTAAACCACTGGGCGTAAATGGGGTGAAGCCGATGTCCACAAAACATAGTTACCTGGAACCAAAATTTTAGAAAAGTTTTTCAAATCAAACGAAATCATTTTTTTTTCAGTTTTTTTTTGATAATTCAAATATATACAGTCATAAATAATAATGGTAATATGACAAAGTTAATACAATGTAGATGCTCCTAAGCTTTCTATAATGTTTACTTTGAAATCAATTTTCTGTTGCCGGAAAGTCTAAAAACATCCTTACTGCTCCATATTTAAATTGATACATGTAAAATTGTGAGTGACGAATGACGATATTTTACTGTATATATGAACTTACAGTTTTCTCAATCCACAATATCTTGTTATTAAGCGTACTGTCTTCAAATGTTTGAGTATAAGGTATGGATTAATTTAAGAAATGAAAAGGCAGAACAAGAAATGGAGTTGGCGCCATTTTGTTTTTATCTACTCCTATATAGACCAGGGTTGGGCGTAGATCTATTCACGACTCTCCAAACGACTGGTGACCACTTCTCACATTCAATGATTACCCCTGGCGTTAAATAACACCGAAGAAGGGATCCCCGGTCGTTCGTGTAGTCGCGCGTAGATCTACTCAAAGATTCATGAAACACAACGCATATACATTTTATGTAAATTTTATGTAAATTCTCTGCCTGATGATGATGATGAGATAATGATGATGATGATGATGATGATGATGATGATGATGATGATGATGATGATGATGATGATGATGATGATGATGAATTTAGATTTCCACGAGAATTATGTTATGCTTTCTCTCGGGAGAAAGCTGTTTAGTTATTCACAATTGAATTTCTATCCTCATGCATATTCATCAATGGCTGCATCTCTAAATAGTTAGGGTCACAGTGAGAGCCGGAACATTAAAGTTTCAGCTTATAGGCAGCGCGAAGGCGGGTTCGTATACAAGTCACTTTCTCGTTTGTACAATCCATCTACTCGCCTTATCAACTAAACAAGGCACCTTTGGCGAGTTGAATGCCTCGCCTTTGCGCTGAACGTATCAACCTTCCGCATTTCTGTCATAGTGTCTGAAACCTCAAGGGTTTCGGCTTTAAGTGTAGACATGGGCGGCGTTTCACCAAGATAAGAAATACTTTCAGAACGACTTTACGCACGACTGGGATCATTTCTTTTTCAGAATGATGGAGAATCTTCTGCGTATTACACTCGTTAACACACACCACTTTTTCTTAAAATAATTCGTAACTTTCAGTCGTACTTTAAGAACGTCTTGGTGAAACACCGTCATTGCTATTATATATGAAGTTGGGGATACGTACCAGCAACTGCAATGTCTAAATTTAGATACGCAACGGTTCGATCAGCCAGAAGCCGGTTGAATTCCTAAATAAAGAAAAATTTAAAAAATAATTGTAATGAATTCAGTGGCACTTATAAAAACTCAAGTTTGACACAAATATTCTGATGAAATAATTTATTCCGTTAGAGAATGCTATTATTAGTCAGAAGGGATTTTCCCAACACTTCCCAGAGATAGTTGCAACTCATGCCAAAAGAAAAGTCGTTTTGGTTTTCCAATTGATCGTACGATTGATATAAATCTCAAGTCTATGGAAATCATGACTTGTACTAAATATTTGCGATTAATCGCAATCTGTAAATGTTAAAGGCTCCAGGATTGGTATTGATCGGGGGTGAGAAATTTTAAAAGTTTCCTCCTATGCCCCCCCCCCCCCAAAAAAAAAAAAAAAAACTAAAGATGAAATATATGTAATATGTTGATATTTTATCCACTTTAACTCGATTAACAAAAAAAAAAAAAAAAAATAAATGGCATCACATTCTGCCACCGAGCTGACAAGAATTAAAAAGGGGCTCTCGTTTACTTAGTCTGTTCTTCTGATTATTTTTCTTTTTTCAAATTTTACAGGGGCACCCGCTCTTCAGTCTTTTGACTTTGTATGTATCTAAGACCATTTCGAGAAATATTGTCAGGGGACCAATTGCACAAAATCGTCTTAGCCATCCTCTTCTTGCTAAGACGACCTAACTTCTTGTGTCATCTTCTTAATATAGACGCATACGCGTTTGTCTCTGTGTTAAGAGGGTGATACAAGAAGTCAAGATCTCTTACCAAAAAGAGGATAATTATCTAAGGCCATTTCGTGCAATAATTGTCCCCAGGTGTATATTTTCAAGTGATATATCGGGCTTACCTCTGTCCATTCAATCGAGCCGATCAGTCCATATTCCTCAGCAGCAAAGGTACAAAATATGATTGATCTCCTTGGTCTCCATCCTAAACAGTGGA
>BQKZ01012569.1:0-10322 GCA_036244855.1 Temnopleurus reevesii | reverse complement strand
GGGGGGGGGGGGGTGACAAGAGCTGATGGTTATCGCCTATAACTTGGCGCCCCCTTAAAAGCCCTTTTGGGGGCTAGCACCCCCAAAGGCCCCCCTACGGTGCGCGCCTGATAATGGTGTATATTTGCCCCCTAAATATGAGTAATTAAAAACAAATCGATTTCAATTGTCCTATAGGAAGAATCTGAAACAGAATAAAAATAAGTCAATTTATATTCATTATTAATGGCTTGTTGATATACGTGGATTGTCTCTTGAATATGAACTTGGTTACATTTTTTTAAAGAAAATTTATTACTTTTTTGATTAAATATATCTCAACTGCCAAATCCAGATTTCCCCTAAATGAGTGGTGGTGTAAATTAACTAGGTTGTGATGATAATTAAAAAAAAACACTAAAATTAAAAAGTAATGACCTACATAGGTAGGAATAAAAATACCACACGTGGCACACTCTATTTTCATAGAAACTTTGCTAGTGATTGTGAAACTCCATCTTTTTTGCTTTTTTCATCAATTTTAAAGCTTTTTTCATTTTTTTCCTCCATGGATCAATTCCCCATTTTCTTACTAAGACGTCCTAACTTCTTGTACCAATCCTTTAGTATAGACGTATTAACGTTCGTGTCAATGTTAAAATATTGACACAGAAAGTGAGGACGTTTTAGCAAAAAGAGAATAGCTAATGCCATTTCGTGCAATTGCCCCATTCGTGCAATAGGCGGGTTTACAAATAGATGCAATTTTTTAACGCAAAGGTTGTTCTTGACAACCCTAAAGCTTGCCAGAGGCTTGCCCGACATAGCAACAAGTAATGTATGCAAACTGGATTTCAAGTATTGTAGTCTTATTGTTATCAATCGGTTTAAGGAATACCACGTAACTACGTTCAGTGGAAAGAAAAACACATCTATTTGAATATATAAATAAACCCACCTATTGCCCCAGGACTATAGAAATGCCTTATTTTTCAATCGCTCAAATATATGTAAGGTTTCCTCTTAAAGTTCTCACATCGGAAACTACGACAGTCACTATTGATTGATTTTTTTTTAACTATTTATTTCCATTTCGATAACAAATACTTCAATAAACAAAAATATTCATTGGTTACAAATAGTCTGCGAGTAGAGTTTCATCAGAGTTGATCGGTTCACATAGAAGCCCGAACGCAACACGATTCAACATGGCTCTTTGTTCAAAGGCAGTTTAATGCCCCGGTCACATAGGGCCCCGGAAGTAACACGATTTAGCACGACTCTTTGTCAGTTCACAATTGGCTGCTTGCGAACAAAGAGTCGTGTTGAATCGTGTTGCTTCCGGGGCCCTATGTGACCAAGGCTTAACTGTGAATGTGTTCAATCGTGACTGGGGCTTTATAAGCTAGATTACCATGCATTTGGTAGAAATTAGCAGACACTATTAATCACCCAAAGTTCTTTCACACACTGAACTTGAGACTCTAAACGTAGCATTAGACAATGAAAAGTGTAATTATTTTGTTGCCAGCAAATGATATCTTTTTTTAATACTGTCAGTTTGTCAGAAAAAATGGTTATTCTTGGAACATGTTTCATGCAAAGAACTAAAACTTAGAAAAAGCTACAAGAGATTGAAAAACCAACATGACCAAAGAGCATCTGTGAATGTCTTTTCAGGTTTTAATCCTCATATACCTAATGATTTACTTCTTTTTTCATTTTAATGAAAAGAGTGAAAATAGATATTTGATAAATTATGAAATATATATTTGATAAATGATGAAATGAAAATTTTACTTCGAGACATTTTCAGAGTCAGTCGGTTGATGGCAGCCAAATAATTGTCCAATCCTTATCTGAAGTATTTAAAAACAACCCGACACTTGAAATGGTTAATAATTGATTGATGTCCAAAGAATGGCCTTTTAGAACCAGTGATCAGTTACACAAAATGGTCTTTATCCTCTTCTTGGTAGGACAATAATATCTTTTGCTCTATTAACATAAACATATCTACGTTTGTGTTTTAGTTAAGAGGGTGGTACAAGAAGCTAAGACGTCTTAGCAAGAAGGGGGTGGCAAATAATAATTCTGCGCAATTTCCCCATGTTTCACAAGGCAATATGAAATAGGATATATAAAACAAACATACATTTCTGTTTAGTTTCCCCTGCTTTGGCGGACATATGCTTTCATTCGCAGTCCCTTGAGGTGGTTAAGCTACAGAAACATGCGGGTGAAAAAAATATGAATAAAAAAAGATATTTGAACTGTCGATCCTATCATAATTTTGATTGAAACGAAACGGGGATAAAGTGAACACACATCTAAATAAAGAAAGGAAGGCGAAATCTATGATCCTCTTCACTTTGTTTTTTTTTGTGAGTGGGGGGGGGGGGGGGGTAGAAAGAACAGGGCATCGTAGCCAGTTATAAACATGTACATCCAATCATATGATTATTATTCATCGTAAGTCTATAGCAATTCATTTATTGGAGTTTGCGATTGGTTCAAGTTTCACGTCTCAGTGTGTGAAGGAGAGAAAGAACGGGATGATGTGAGAATTTTAGAAATATCGAGGACCCTCTTTGTGATTGTTTTTCCTTTTTTTTTTAGCTCGGCAGCAGAGTGTGGAAATAACGAGTATTTTTATTTTCGATATAGGCGGGTTTACTGATATTTTCAAAATTATGCCCGTTTCTCCCTAACAAACACAGTTAAACTTGCTCGTAGCAATGGAAATACAAAACTTGGAATGAAGTTTGCATACATTACCGTATTTGTTTCTATGTCGGGCAAGCATTGGGCAACCTTCCGGTGGACAGAATGTATAAGATTTGCATCTATTAGTAAACTCACCTAACATTTTAACCAATATACCCATTTTTCGAATCATTACAAATTGATCACTTTTTTAAACTTAATAATTATCCGAATTTCCTCAAAACATTTTTGTCTGCTCACCAAATCGTTCCGTTCCTATCAAAAAGAAGGTCAATAGTGTGTTAGGTAGATTCTTTTCAAAGAATCTTAATCTTAGCATAGAACTACCGTAGAAAAAAAATCTCCCGAAGGAATCGAATAACCAATAAATATTGGCATTCACGTTGGGCTATAAGTACGATATTACTCATAACATTGTACCTCTATTTGGTGTATAAATAGCCAAGATGATAAAGACAAAATTATAAAGTCCAGAGATATTCCCGTCATATTCTTTCACCTGTTATCTGCTTTCAAGTGAAGTGCATGAACCCGTGCATGAAGTGCCCGGTGTCATATGCAATACTAACATGAATCATATCAAGTAACAATATCCAGTAAGACTCACCAACAGCTCCACAAAATGCCTGGTAAGTTTTGCATAATTTATCTTATTACAAAAATTATTATATTAATTATTGTGTTCGACAAATAATAGCTCTTAAAGTATTCTTAATGTAAGAAGGGGCATCGCTTTTTCGGCATGCCACTCCATTTCTATATTGCCTGTTTTTCAAACTTTATGTGTCATCGATTTTTTATGTAAATATGTTTATTTCTCTTGCAAAATGATTATAATTGGTTGTTCAAATTGTGACAAGGATTTTGAAATGGAAAATAAATAAATCAAATCAAATCAAATAATGTTTCATATTACAAAGGGTAGCTACTTGTATATGAAGTTTTGCATAACTTATGTTATTATTTGTTTCATATTACAAAAAGGCTAGCCATTTGTATATGTAGTTTTGCTTAATTTATGTTATTATATTAATCTTTCATAATATGAAAATTATGCAAAACTACAGATACAAGTGGCTACCCTTTGTAATATTATTACAAAGGGTAGACACTTGTATCGGTAGTTTTGCATACGTTATGTTGTCACGGTATAACAATAAGAATTATCACGATAAGATATGTTTCCCATGAATTAAGTGTGTCATGGAACAATAGTTCCGTACGTCACGTGTTGAACTGTGTTGACATGACAATCACAAGTCATTTTGATTTGAATAGCATTACAGAGAAGAATTTGATTGGCGTTCGACTTAATTTTACGGAAATAGATTATATCATGTTATCATAATATCATATCAATAGTAATAGTAAGAGAACATATGGCTGTAGTGATGTACATTATGTCCATTTGAATGTGTGTATGCATGTGTGTGTGTGCGTTTATTTATGTTAGTGTGCATGTATCTGTTTTGTCTGCGTTTCATGATCCCTTTTTCTTGTTGTTGCTCACCATTTGTATATTTAACAGGTCTTTTTAAAATGTTATATTGTACATGTTTTACTCCTTAAATTTGAATCATAATTCAGCTATTAGCTGCAACGACTTTTAATCAATAAACCATTTATTTCTCTATCTGTCATATAATACAAAAGGTATCCGTGCACGATGAGCTGTTTTTTTTTTCCTGTGACACTGGAATTTATACGAATTATATCATTTTTTCGATCAAACACACTGAAAACGTATATTCTTATCCATTATCATCGTACCACTTTATTTTACATAAATAATGTGAGAGCGTGAAATATTGGAACATGTAAATTGCTACGAAACTACCAAAGATTTTTCCCCATCCAGAATCTTGGGAAACAACCCCATCATACTCTTATCGAATGAACAGAAAGATGATGAACATACTCTTAAAAAAAAATAAAAACTGGATAATCGATTTAAAAGGATGTTATTTTTTTTTTATTTCAACGATATTACGACCCCTGCAGCTGATTGTGACATTTGCTGTCGGTCACTTTGACATACGAGAGGACAAGTTCCCAATCATTCCGTACATATAATCGAGAAAATGGATTAATTTAGAATTTTCCATGGGGACTAAAATATAATTCTTTTTAACATTTACGGTGAACCAATGAGGCCATGCTATGCTTTAGCGAAATATTAGCAATTGTTTGAATGTCTTCAGTGAAAAAAAACATAATAAAATGCAAAGCTGGTATAAAGAATAAGTGAAGAGTTGTCATGGTTGTCGGGATAAGTAGTCAGGAGTTGCCGATCATACGAACCCCCATAATCTGTCTCTCTATCTATGTATCTCTTTATCTCACTCTCTCTCTCTGTCTCTTCACCTCATGTTTATAATAAATCTTTACCGTTTACCCCTCTCCCTCACCTTTTAGACCCAGTTCAATCGGACAAGACCGAGAGGTCACCCAATGAGGTTTCCAATGCTGTGTATAACCCCGTCTATACACCAAGCCCGGATGACGCTCCATTAGGCAGGCCACCTTCTTACCCAGGCCCCCAGACTGCGTACCCAGGACCCCAGAATGCGTACCCGGCCAACCCCAATCCGTACCCGGGCAACGCCAATCCGTACCCGGGCAACTCAAATCGGTACCCGGGCAACCCCAATGTGTATGCGGGCTACTCCGTTCAGGCACCGGATGGCTCCGATCCGAGGCAGACGTCCCAAGTCGTCGTTCACACCAGTGTAAGTTATTTAAGAAAGTCTAAGGGGAGTGTTGTTCAAAAGTTGCAATTGATCGCAAATCTAAGTTGATCAGAATGCGCCAATCAAAATTATTGTTTCATTGCGTCTTATTTAATGTGCATACCGTGCGCGAATGAAAATGCGCGTTACAATTTGCAAAGTTGCAGTAAATTTTGAGCAACACCCCCTTAGTGTATGATGGGAGGTCTAACGTCTGCGCAACTAAACTGTCAGGTTAAAAAAACATAAAGTAAATAAATATCCAATTCAATATTGATCTGATATCATCAAAAATATACCAAAGAGTTAATGGGGTGTTGCTCAAAATCAACTGCAAATCAACTGCAACTTTGCCAATTGTAACGCGCATTTTCATCCGCGCACGGTATGCGCATTTAACAAGACGCGCATGAAACAGTGATTTTGATTGGCGCGTTCTGATCAACTGCAACTTGTGATCAATTGCAACTTTGGAGCAACATCCACTTAGAGCAATGTCATTTCAGATGAAATATACACCTCTCTCATTTATGCAGTTCAAAATATTCGGGATCTTTCTCACCATTCCATTTACTTTACACGCATTTTTTCTTCCGAAGAGGTCTTCATTTCACCAAGGACTATCGACAATGGACATTTTATTTGTTACGTAATAGGATCGCTAGCGTGTGACTTCCATTGTCATCTGAATAACATTCTTTTAATATTTTTTATACTTTGATGTCATGATGGCCACCGCCGATCAGGCTGTAGATAGAAACAAGAAGTCTGTTCTCTTATATTGCGATTTAACATGTTGTGTGCGCAGAAGGCAACAAATCAATTGAATCATGAAAAACCAATGTGCAGTTCTTATTTCCGACGAACTATTTTAGTTCCACGTGTTTTACTTTCGAAAGGGTGTATATATTTCAATAATATTTCAATAATAAGGCTGGATAGTGATTGAATGACTATCACATATGATCCAATTTTTGCAAAACTCCTCATACTTTCCAAATATGCAAGATACATAGCATACATTGGTCATAAGTCTCTCGACGTTTTTGAGGACTGACGAAATGTAACGTGCATTTTGTTTTATAGTGGTCTACACATTCAGAGTACCCGGATGCAAACGCTAAAAAGATGGTTCTACCTTTATACATAGAAGACTAAACCCTTCGTGTTTCCTCTCTTCTTTTTTTTTTTTTTTCTATGTGTTGTTTTTTGTTCAGCTTCTCTCCTGTTGTTTATTTTTGTAATACCTGTGTATTTATGTAATTATTATGTAAGTATCTGTATATGTTTATGTGTATGCTTTATTATGTATGAATCATTAATGTAATTATTAGGGGCCCGCCTTCTTTACAAGCCTCGCTTCTTTTCTGGCCTCTATTTTTTTTTTATTTCTTTTGTAATATATTATTTGAACTATCGAAGGAATTGACAAATAAAATGATTCGATTTGATTTGATTTGATTCTATAGGTTTCAGCGAACAACATGGTGAGACAGAGTGAAATAATGCCTCCAGATTACATGGCCAACAACCTCTTGATTTGTTTGTTCTGTTCGATCCTCTTTGGTATCATTGGTCTCGTCAGAAGTTGTCAGGTAAGGAGCCTAATGGGATGTTGCTCAAAATCAACTGCAAACCAACTGCAACTTTGCCAATTGTAACGCGCATTTTCATTCGCGCACGGTATGCACATTTAACAAGACGCGCATGAAACAATGATTTTGATTGGCGCGTACCGATCAACTGCAACTTACGATCAATTGCAACCTTTGAGCAACACCCCCTAAGACTGTTACCAATACTAATGTTACTAATACTGTTATCAATACTAGTGTTACCAATACTAGTATTATCATTATTATCATTATTATGTACTGCACTCAACCCAGGTTAGGTGAATGGGTACATGGCAGGAATATGTATTCCTTGAACTGCCGATTGCGCTGGTGGCTGCCGGGCTAAAGCCAGGGTAGTAATAATTTAAAGCGCCTTGAGCACTCAGCAATGAGCGCTTTATAAATTACATATATTATTATTATTGTCATTACTATTATTAGTATTATTATTATTATTATTATTATTATTATTATTATTATTATTATTATTATCATTATTATCAATATTATTATTATTACTATTATCATCAGTATTATTACTATTATGGCGTAGAACAGGATCGTGTCCATAATTTTTTATCAAACACTTTACTTCAACAAAAACTTTCTGAGCAACATCTAAATTATACCATTTTATTATTCTATAAACAGCTAATATCAGTTGTTGTGTTTTCATTATTATCATCACTATCATCATTATTATTATTGTCATTATCATCATTATGATTATCATAGTTATAAAACTAAATGTTCGAATTGCTAATATTATTATTATTGATATTATTATTATAAATATTAGCTTTTATCATTATAATCATCATCAGATCGAGTAAACATTTATTTATTACTATTATTATTGTTATTATCATTATCACTAATATAATTAGGACCATCATCATTCCCATCATTATTCATATCTCTCATATGTTCTCTCCTTTCTTCCCCCTACCCCCTACCCGCAGGTAAAGTCTCTGTACATATCCGGCCAATTTGCTGAGGCGCAACGTGCATCAAACTCGGCACGAAAGTGGTTTAAAGTAGGGCTATATTTTGGCATCTTCTGGAAGTGCTTCGTAATTGGATATTTCGTTGTTATCATAATATTTGGATAAGGCGAACGATGGAAATTGCTTGGATGTCCTCAACCGATCTATCTTCTGAAAATGGTCGACCTGAGCGTTTTCTTCTTCTTCTTTTTTTTTCATCCTGACTACGCAGAGGCACAACACCCATCTAACTCCGCACTAAAGTGGTTTAAAGTAGGGCTATATGTTGGCATCCTCTGAAGTACTTCATAATTCTCCCTATCGCATATAGCCGATATCACCCAATATCACCTTGTGATATCGATATCACGCACTTTTTTTTTTTTTTTTTTTTTTTTTGGCTTTAGCACGCTCACCTCCGGGATCCATCTTCATTTCACTGTAATACTATCTACGAAATTTCGATCCATGTTTATTTAGCGTAATTTCTTCATTTTGCGTCGGAAGCCCAGCATTGGGCCGCTTAGCAAAAGAAACCCATGTAACAAATAAATGCAGATATGAAAGAAAAATATATGAAATGATGCTTTTATTCGCAAAAATCGATGAAAAAATATGACACTACAAGCCGCTGACGAAGTTTACCGTAGAAAGCCTATAGACTTATGAAAACGCGCGAATGTTACCGGAAGTACCTGTGCCAAGAATCTGGGCCAAAGTAACTAGTGCGCTGCAGGCGTTCAGATTCGGAGAGCTATATGCGATAGGGAGAATTGGATATCTCGTTGTTATCATAATATTTGGATAAGGCCAAAACTAGAATTTGTCTGTATGCCCCCAAACCAAGGAGATTTCAGAAGGATGCAGTGGCAACTCAGAGTCATGAATGTAAAACACCTGGTCTAATGCAAAAGATAAACAATACATAGGGCGATCCTTTGATGTCCGAGGTTCGCCAAATACGACTCGAGTGATTTTAAGATTTAAAAATCTAGGATGCGCAGTAAATTCAAGGTAAAATTGCGCATAAGTTACAAATACGCAGTTATATTAATAATAATTTTGAATCTCACTGTGTATTATTTATTGAGATATAGCTAAGAAAATGTCATTCAAATGGACTATTTTGCTACAGATTCAGTGTGTTCTGATTACTTCCGATCGTTGTATTTTTCACAATTATATATTAAGAAATCGTTGTTTTAATTCTTGCAAATTCTGATCGCTGGTACCAAATTTCACTTAATCTATGTGCTTATTTATGTGCGGTACTTGTTCAGCGAAAACTTGAGAAAATATGATTACCATTACAATAAAACTTTCGTTATTGTTAACAAATAATGGCTATTCTAACAACAAGTTCAGTGATTGTTCTCCGTCCTGATGAAGCGTTTTAGGAAGCACATATTTGCCAGCATCTTTGTCATATTGTAAGACGCGGGATCGAACCTACTTCAAAGGGATGTTCTTCCGGATGTAAAATTTCTTTGCTCAAACGACATACCTTCTGAAAATGACCATTCCTGAAATGGTGTCACTCAGACTGAAAGATATAATGGAAATTATAAATAAACACTTGCCATATAACCACAATCTGGAAAGTGACTTTCAGATGATCGCTGTCTTTAATAATAATATAATGATACTATGTCTTATTTACCCAGGGTGGCCACATTCAGCTGTGAGCTAGCTGCTCTTCCAGCGGGCCCTGCATAACATAAAGCTATTATTACCCTTCTCCTTTCTTAAATGCTGAACGCCTGGCAAGAAGGAAAATGGTCCCATTTTGTTTTAAAGTCTTTGGTATGACTCGGCCGGGGATCGAACCCACGACCTTCCGTTCATGGGGCAGACGCTCTACCACTGAGCCACACATGACCGGTCTTTTCACTCCCTGCCAAATCTTATTGTCTTAATGGAATGTGTGATATGAGTTTTATAAAAGTAAAAAATAATTAAGAAAACAACTTTTTTTTTCGGACCAACCTACCCTGTTCTTCAAAAATAGCCTTTGATGGCATTCAAATAATGTGATTATTTAGGGATGTAGATAAAAGACAAAAAAGATTACATCGCTACCTTGGAAAGAACACACTCAATCCAGACGCATATCTAACTAGAATTAAGAAATTATATGGAAACGCACACCTTTTTCCATTGTTTTGTTCATCAAAAATGTGTAGCCTCCATCCCCCCCCCCCCCCCCCCCCGCCGCATATTATATCAATGGTAATGCGCCTGCATTCATAGTGTAGAATAAATTTAATTGAAAGTATCTGATGTAT
>BQKZ01012564.1:0-13524 GCA_036244855.1 Temnopleurus reevesii | reverse complement strand
GGCGTCAGCTCGATGATCTATCATCATCATGGAATAGGTAAAAACAGAGAGGAAATGACTCCAGGCTTTTATTTTCTGTCAGTAAACAAACAAAGATATGTTGATCCAACTATGAAAGTTTGAGCAAAATCAGATGATTTAATTAACCCCCTGAGGCATTAATGTGCTCTCAGTGAATGAAGAAAAACATGACGATCATACTGTGAAATTTTAACCAAAATCAGATGATTTGTTCAGAAGTTTTGAATTTTCAACAAATTTTTGACTTACACCTCTAGTTGGCTCCTTGAGTTGGCAACCTTCAGACACAAATTTTACTTTTTGTTCCTTTTGAAGAAAATGAATCAATAAGATTCATCCCAAAGTGCATGCAGAATCAATCTGTCTAAATCATTTTAGAGTAAAATTCTGCCAATTTTTCTACAAAAAGAAGATGTGGAGTTATGTGTATAAAATGACTGGAGAGGTCTACATGCTAGAAGCCATTTTGTGCACTACATGGAGCATTAGATGTTAATAGCATTTTCACAGCTTAGTTTATGTACATCATCAAACATTTATGTAGCATAGAATCTAGCAATTGATAATTTTGAAATGAACATCTTTCAGGGAATAATTTTCCTGGTATCACATCGCAATTTGCTATGCATTTTTGCAGGATTGCTCTACAAAAGATATTTTGTTGAGCAACTTTTTAACATAGAACTGTACAGTAGATCATAGAAAATATTTCCTTAATCTCTGAAAATGCTAATCAGTAGGCTATTTCATGAAACTTTGTCAGCAACAAAATTAGTCAGCAGCGACAAATCCAGTGAAATACTTGATTCTGATTGGCTTAAATCCACTGCCGCTGACTGTTGTTATAGCAACTGTCAGAAAATCCGCTCTTGTTGCACTGAGTAATTTTTATGAAATGGCCCCCAAATGTGGAAAGGAAAATTATTCCCTGTCTTTATTTTCCATTATAGGCACTGGCTTCAGTGGCGATTATAGTGATTATTTTGGACTGGCTGTGGACACGGAGGCTCTGACGTACCTGACGTTAGCCAATCATATGATACATACCTTCTATCCTGGCGCTGTTTCAATAGCTGAGGTAAATAGACTACTAAAATGAAGTCAAGTTACTCCAACTTGTTAACACACTGTAATTGATAGGTGGGTATACTAATAGATGCAAATTTTACGCATGCTTTATATACAAAGGTTGTTCTTGACAACCCGAAAGCGTGCCCAAAGCTTGCCTGACATAGCAACAAGCGGTCGGGACTGACTAGCGCAAGAAAAGCCACTTGGCTTTCAAACACTTTGCAGGAGAGTTCTTTTTCATCTGTTCTTTCCTTTTAAAATTGTCTTTCTCTCTCTCTTTCTCTGACAATCAATTCTCTGATCCCTAGGAAGAACGGTCATATATTTTCATGAATCTGACGGTCCAGTTGCAATCTGTGCACAGTTTATTCCTAATGATTGTATTTGTAACATGCTGAATGCCTTTTTACTTGAATTGGGAATAGATACAATTCAATACAATACAATACAGTACTATCATTTTTTCACCCACCGTGTACCTGATTATAGGAAGTGTCCGGGATGCCTGCCCTCTGCCGTCCAGTCGAAGAAGGAGGATATGGATTTGACTTTAGGTTAGCGATGGCCATACCGGACAAATGGATAAAGGTAAGACAATCTTTATTTTATAATCCAATTCAATTTTATTTCACATCGCTTGAAAAATGAAAATAAACCAGAGAATTGCCAACACACTTGGAGTCCTGGTATATAAATGATAAATCTCCATCCTACATATAAGAGCTCATTTCTCAGCACATGCCAACACGCAGTTTCAGATAAGCATTGTTGTCAGAATCGCTCAACCTGGGGCGATAGAGCCTTCTACATTTCTGGGCCAAGACTGTGGAATAGACCTATCTGTTCCCCACTCCCTTGTCGTTAGAAGAATAACCAAATTGTACCACCACTGGGAGTTCTTGGACTGGAAGATAAACCATAGCACTTTTTAGGACATTGAAATATTATGTGAGACATTATTTTGAGTAATTCAAGCGCCATGAGCGCCCAACTGAGGCGAGGTGTGGCGCTGTGCCAGAGGCCGTCATGATCATCATCATCATCATAATTGTATGTGAAGTGGGACGTTTCAAATATTCAGCGCGTTTATTTGGATATTCTGAATATTCTTCTACACTCCCAGGGCATGAATTTATCGAAGGCCAGTCCTTGAATACCCTTTGACTGGCCTCAATGCCCTACTCAGTGGCCCAAGAGATTTTTAATACTCTTTTATTCCTCGTGTGTATTTCAGGAAGATGTCTCAGAAAAGTTCCATACACATGTAACATGTTGAGGTTTTGATGTATATCTATTGAGAAGTTGTTCAAATATTTTTTGGAGCCTCACCTAGATACATGTATTTACCGGTACTTTAGGCATTGTCACATACTTTTCTCAAGAACATGTACATGCCGTTCCGCTAGACGGATTTGGCCAAACTTGGCTCAAGTATGTATAAGCATGTGAGGATGAACTAATTAGATTTTGGGTTCACTGGGTCAAAGGTCAAAGGTCACAGGGCAAAAAGACTTGTAAAAAATCACCCAAAATAGCTTGTTACCACAATAAGTTCAGAACTGCTGTACAGATTTTGACCAGATGTGGCTCAAGTATGTATCAGCATGAGAGGATGAACTGATTAGATTTTGGGTTCAGTGGGTCAAAGGTCACTGGGCAGAAATACTTGTACAAAATTACCTGATAAAACTCATACTTATAACAGAAAAATTGAACCAATTTCTTTCAAACGTACAGTTTGTAGCTCAATTATGTATAAGCATGTGGAGAAGAACTGATGAGATTTTGGGTTCACAGGGTCAGAGGTCACAGTGCCCAAAATTTGTAAAATGTTTTTGATTTTTGATGGCATGGACGAAAGAAGCCGTACATATATTTCTGATTGCTTGATGGCGGAGGCATAAATTTCGACCGTGCGCGGTCGAGGATTCATCTAGTATATATTTGTTATGTTACTCTGCAATGTTGTGTATTATTACTATCAATTTTATTTATTGACCACTCTTGTGCTTTTCACTCATGGTTCTTCACTGCTTGTGATTCCTTCACCTGAGGACGAGTTAGTTAATTCTACTCGGAACGTCGTCTTTTTTTTTTCGTTTCGAACTCTTGCTCAGTCCATTATAGGACTATTTCTTGAAAGATAACCCTACACCAAACCATGGTGCAACCGCAAATCTTTTTTGAATATCAATTATACATTTCACTTTTTCCAGCTGCTGAAGGAAACTAAAGACGAAGACTGGAACATTGGCAACATCGTCTGGACGCTCATCAACCGTCGCCATGGCGAGAGAACAATAGCGTACGCGGAGAGTCACGACCAAGCCCTCGTCGGCGACAAAACAATCGCTTTCTGGCTCATGGATAAGGAAATGTACACCAATATGTCTGTCCTGACGCCGCAGACCGATGTCATCGACCGCGGGTTGGCGTTGCACAAGTGTATCCGGCTTATAACGCATGCACTCGGAGGTGAGGCATGGCTGAATTTTATTGGTAAGTTTTAAATAACCTGCTGTTTTGATGTAGTCAATCAGGGAAATGGCTGCATATAAGTATTAGGATTATAAAGTATGTGCTCTGACGCGAGGCATGGATGAATTTTATTTTTTATGTAATTGATCGTGGGAAGGATACATAAATATATCACGTTCATAACTCATGAACGTAGGGAAATTTGTGACTGAAGGTAGGTTTGAAATACTAAAGATTTTGATGTAATTGATTTTGGGATGGCGTTACAGTGGCTGATAACGTATGCAATCGGAGGCTAGGCAGACGTGGCTGAATTTTTTACTTCTTGTTTAGTCTAGTGGTCATGACTCTCGCCTTTCAACCAGAGGGTCATAGGTTCGAGTCCCACCCATGGCGTTAAATTCCTTCAGCAAGAAATTCATCCACATTGTGCTGCACTCAACCCAGGTGAGGTGAATGGGTACCTGGTAGGAATATTTATTCCTTGAAATGCCAAGTGTGCTATGCTGGTGGCTGCCAGGCTAAAGCCAGGGTAATAATGCTGCAATTGTAGAAGGCTTAGGGAATTCTCATGAATTGATAAGCGCTATATAAAAGCCGTTCATTATTATTATTATTTATTTAGAAAATGAATTAAGGCACCCCAAAAGGTTAGACTTCACATAGCCGGGTGATAACAACAGGAAACAATAGATTGATCCCTATTTAGAGCTCTCTGTATTATTCATTATTTTTTCCGTTGGGTAAATAAGATAACAAAATTGATACCTCTCTGTGTATTTTATTTGTTTCATTTAGGAAATGAATTTGGTCACCCCGAATGGCTTGATTTCCCGCGGCCGGGAAACAACAACAGTTATCACTACGCCAGGAGACAATGGAACATACTCGATGATCAGAATCTTCGGTACCGTTTCCTCAATAACTTTGACAGAGCTATGAATCATCTGGATGAGAAGTTCAACTGGCTTGGCAGTCCACAGGTAAGGCCGTAACCCTCCCCCCCCCCCAAAAAAAACTAATTAATATTTGGTGCCCTCCACAGACTTACCATCTGAAAGTGGCTCGGACGGTGTTTCATTAAATCGTTCTTAAAGTTACGCACAATTTTAAGAAAGACTGGAGTACGTTAACGAGTGTACAGTAAATACACGTAAGATTCTTGATCAGTCAGCACAAGAACTGATACCAGACGTGTGTAAAGTCGTTCCGTTTCGTAACTTGGTGAAACACCGGCCAGATCTGAACTTTTCACGAAAATCGAAAAATCAGTGCAAAATAATAGGTATGCGTATGAAATAGAATGCAGGCGGCAGTGGAATCTTCTTAACAATCAGAATCATTGATACCATTTCCTCAATAACTTTGACAGAGCAATTAATCAGTTGGATGAGATCATTGATCAATATTTTTTAATTAAGGATGTGTATAAATACATTGGAAGGTGGCCAATGTTGATGGGTGGTCACTTCTGACAGGTGGCCACTAAGACAGATTTGACTGTAGGTTGAAAAGAGTGAATTGGGTTGACATAGCATTCCTCAAATGTTGACAATTCCTCCCAGAAACATCAGGGTGTTTTTTTCATCAGAGTTGAAACCCTGGATATTCAATCATTGTGATTTGAATCGTTGTTCTTTTAGACTTATAGTTGGAAGCACGAAGACAACAAGGTGATGGCTTTTGAACGAGATCGAATCCTGTTTGTTTCTAATATGTTTTTTTATTTTAATAATTAGTGTTGTGACTTAAATCATTTTGTTTTCTTCCATGTTCATATTGGTAGGGTTTCCAATCTACTTTGAAAACCTGGGGTAGTCAAGGAAGAAGGTTAGAAGGGATTACATATACATCAATTGATTGATTATTAAACTTTGTCATCATTCCTTCAGGCCTTCATTAGCTGGAAGCATGAAGACGACAAGGTAATAGCATTTGAACGAGGTGGACTTCTGTTTGTCTTCAATCTCCACTAAATATTTCATTTTCTTCCATGTACATATTAGCAGGGTTCGTACTCTACCTTGAAAACCTGGGAAAAAGTTCCACCTTTATCAGTCAGGGAAGAGTCAGGGAATTTCATAAAAATCCCTCAAATCAGGGAAATATCAGAATTTGAATGTGAGGAGAAAAGTAATGCCTCACACATCAATTCATTGATTATTAAACTTTCATTCACTTTAATTTTATCATTGTTCTTTCAGGCTTACATTAGCTGGAAACACGAAGACAACAAAGTTATCGCATTTCAAATGCGTTAGAATGCCTCACACATCAATTCATTGATTATTAAACTTTCATTCACTTTAATTTTATCATTGTTCTTTCAGGCCTGTATAAGCTGGAAGCATGAAGACGACAAAGTTATCGAATTTCAATTGATTGCTTATTAAACTTTCAATCATTGTGATTTTATCATTGTTCTTTCAGGCCTTCATTAGCTGGAAGCACGAAGACGACAAAGTCATCGCGTTTGAACGCGGTGGACTTCTCTTTGTCTTCAATCTCCACTGTACAAAGAGCTTCCCGGACTACAGGGTCGGTGTAGAGAGACCGGGAAAGTATCCTTTTTCCATGACAATGAATGAAATCATTTTGAGCGGCACAAATTACAACATCTGCATAGAGTAACTGAGGGGTTTTCGACCATGCAGGCTTTTTCGGCCACATTCAAAGAAAAAGAGTAAATAAAAAATAATGATCATAATAATAATAATAAATGCAAGTTATGTAGCGCACATATCCTTTCTGCTGAGTGCTCAAGGCGCTTTGCATTATTATTATCCTGGGTTTAGCTTGGCAGCCAACAGCACACATGGCATTTCAAGGAATAATATTCCTGCTAGGTACCCATTCACCTCACCTGGGTTGAGTGCAGCACAATGTGGATGAATTTCTTGCTGAAGGAAATTAACGCCATGGGTGCGATTCAAACCTACGATCCTCTGGTTGAAGTGCGAGAGTCATGCGCGTTACAATTTTTACAACTCATTTGCAGTTAATTGATTTGCGATCAATTACAACTTTTTAGCAACACCCTGATGACTAATAACTTCAGGGATACAGGTGGATTGGATTATTGTATTCTGTTCTGAATCTATCACAAATTTCCTTCATCAAGAAATTTATACAAATTGTGCTGCACTCAACCCAGGTGAGGTGAATGGGTACCTGGTAGGAATATATTCCATGAAATGCATAATAACCTCACAAGCTGCCATTGCTAAAGCCAGGGTAATAATGCCACATTACTTGTAGAGCGATTAGAGACCTTTATCAGAGGTAATAAACGCTATGTAAGAACTACATACTTGATAATGATAATAATAATGAACGTTTTTTATATAGCGCTTATCACTCGCACAGGGAAAGTCCCTAAGCGCTTGGAAAGAAGGATGAATAGAGATATAGAAATACTAATATTTTCGTCCTATACATGGATAATGGAATAAGTGAATACTTATAATATTGATTCTTGTCACTACCCCCTTGTGTCAGATAATCTAGATATGGAAAAGAATTTGTATAGGTTGGCACCCATTCAAAAGGTAATGCCAAAGGCGTCATCCAAATTTTGTGGACGTATTTCCCCTGTTTAGCATTTGACCTTGACTGGCACGTCTCAGATACAAGATGGTGCTGAACTCTGACAGCTCAGAGTTTGGCGGTCACGACAGACTTGACTCGTCAGCTATTCATTTCACCGCCCCAGAGGGGTATGGAGGCAGACCAAACTCATTGCAGGTAGATTTTCAAAATATTTTGATCTAGCTTTTCGTCTAATTACCAATGATCCAAGCAATCGCCCAAGAAAAAAAATCTCCCAATGAAAAAAGCTGTTTTTCTGCCTATTCCAATTTTGCGATGGTTCCATTTTCATGAATTTTGTGGTCCTAGCCTCGTGCAATTTTCCACTCAGTATGATGCACATTCATATGAATACAAATATTGTCAAAAACGCAAAAACAACTGTCAAAGTGGTCCCATAATGCGAAAATATCTTTTTGCACGTGAAAATATTGTCTTATATAGTACCCCGTTTGCATGAATTTTATATTGACAAACCAATCTTGAAACATAGAAGATTTTGAAAAAAAAAAATATAAATTTTCAAAATTTGAAGTTAATTTTCCCATACCCCATTTTCTCTGACTTCAATGCATCGATTTCTGTCTAAATTCAATGTGACAAGTCATATAATCTTGAGTTGTTTTAATTTTTTTTTATGTTTCTTCATCATTGTTACTAAGTCTGATATTTATTCATCATTGTTTTCTATTTATTCTCCCTTTCCACTCTTTCTGATATACTTCCAGGTATACGTACCAAGTAGAGTGTGCATTGTTCTTGCTCTGGAAGAAGATATAGTCAAGCATGGACTGTGAGGTATACCCAACATATCGCCATGGTGCGTCAGCAAAATGCGCTCTCCAATAGGCCGGTTTGCTAATATATTCAAATTTATGCACATTTATTTCCATCGTTGTTACATGGTATTAGATCGGTTAGTAACAATTGAACTACAATACCTGGAGAACAGTTTGCATGCATTATTTGTTGCTATGTTGGGCAAGCCTCAGACAAGCCATGGACAACCTCTAGGGTCGTCAAGAACCACCTTTGTGTATATGGAACGCATAAAATTTGCATCTACTAGTAAACCTGCCCATATTCGGAAGCAGTTACAGTACGCCCAATATATCAGTTTGCCTGCTACATGGTGTTTCAACAAAATTGATCCTCTGATCCACTGGAACAGTTAATGGTCAGGATTAAAAAGAAATTGATGTGAAACTAATTATGAATGTGCTCGGATTTGCAATTGAAAAACTGTATTTAGGTGATATTTATAATGCTGCTCACAAAGTACTTAGATATCTGGAGCGCCATCTCTCCCCAAACTGATACTAGACCGCACGCCACTAATTGTGTCAGGTGACCACTATGTTTTGTCATGTTACCCCGTACCAAAGATTTTTAAATTATAAAAAAAAATGATATAAAATCAATGGTGCATATCTGGGCTTTTCTTTTCACATGTATACATAGATGAACTATTGCTTGTTCTGACAAGCCCCATGGGATCTCGAGATTTGATTTCAGTATAATTATAGGGGAGCTTTTTCACCCTTATGCAAAACCTCATCTCTCATGGTGTTTTGAGCAAATCTACTGATAGTCTACGCCTCAGACCTATTAGCGAGAGAATGAGCTGAAAGACCCCCATTCAAAAGTGTCTAAAAATTGACAAAATAAGATGATCTATTGAAGTTCCAAATCTGAGTGCTCTCATTATTCACACTTATTTTTGATGAATTTTTCAGTTTTCATTTTTAACACACAAGTGAATGGGGATATAATTAGTGGTGTGAGCCCACTAACATGACAGTCTGACTGCTATATGGTGTACCCCCAAAAATTGATCATCTGATCTATTGGAACAATCTAAGTATACCTTACATGCCAGCTTGTCTGCTATATGGTGTACCCCCCAAAAATGATTATCTGATCTATTGGAACAATCTAAGTATACCTTACATGCCAGCTTGTCTGCTATATGGTGTGTCAACAAGAAAGTTGATTCTCTGATGCACTGCAACAGTTTAAGGATACCTTACAAAAAGAGATAATAGAAACTTGTTTTCCTCAAAGAGTGGGAATCCTATAATAATTGAGGCTGTATCAAAATATGTTGAAATTGGTGAATTATGTTGACATAAAAAAGTGTGTGTATGTGAGATCACTTATTTGAACTTCAATGAGTTTGATTACAATTATTGTTGTATTATTATTGTTGTACTGTACACACACACACACATTTTACATGTATCTCCATGGTAATTAACAGAAAGAAATTTTGAAAATTTACAAATGAAATTTTCTAAAAGAAATCATGGATTATTATTTTTGTACAAATTTGATTATTTATGCCATCATGATTCAGATTATTAGGAATGAAATATCAGTATTATCAAAAGCATGTGCGATTAACCTCGCCCTCAGTTGAATCTGACAAAATTGTTGACATCTATCAAAATTCGAAAAAAGTTAAGAAAATTGAACAAAAATTGGAATTAAGTAATGATAACATGTACATGTTCATTGACTGTCATGAAATATCTAATATTGCCTGTACATGACTATAAATCAATTTGAAATGTTGAAATAAAATTCATTTTAATGTAGTATTGTACCGAATGTATAAAAAAAAAAGCTGTCAAAGCACTGGCAAGGCCACTCCATACTTTTTATCATTTCATATTTTAGTATCTTATTACTTTTATTTTGATTGATATATTGGTTATTTTTATCGTTTCTCATAAAGCTTCTCAAAATGACATATTTGATTTTTTTCTTTGTTCCAATAGCAATATGTTGTGTAAGCTGAAATATTTGCTGTGGTTTGATTTTGCGACCTCCAATTTACTATAATTTTCTAAGATTTTTAATCGGTAGAATATCTGCTTGTGTACAAATATCTTTCAAACAGTAAATTACAACTTTTACTGCTATTACGTTAACCAAATAAATAAAAAGAACTGCTGAAACTACTCATCCATTAATTGAGAGCTGTAGAGAGAAACGAAGTGAAACAAAGTTTGAGCTTTTGATCCTTGCAGAATCTTAATCAGTAGCAAAATGACCAATTTAGTCCACAGGGCGGTGTTCCACCAACTTCGTCTTTACTTGAAGTTATGATGACATCAAGCAAGACTCAAGCTCATTTTTGGATGTCATACGATTTTTAATCATGCATTTCTCAACTTCTCAGCTCAATTTGGTACCAGTCATTTGTAACTTGGTGAGACACCATCCATGTCTGAATTTGCTGAAATTCATTTATACTAAGATATTGACAAATACAGTTTGTGATGCACAAGCATTCAGTATTTGAAAATATAGCTGCATTCTTGTATTATAAGAATACCTTAAAGACGTCTGGCATATTTGTTTTGATCAGAATCTATTTAAAATTGTATATTAATTAATTCAGTAATGAATTAATGTACTATTTTTGTCATACTACAAATATTTATGATGAAGCATAATTTTATACCTCCGACAACACAATGTGGTGGTGGAGACTATGTTTAATGATTATTTAGGGTCCCCTCATATTTTTATCATTTAAAAAAAAAAGAAAATGATTGAAAAAAGCCAATCTTTTTGAAAAATAAACACACATATAGATATCAGTTTAAGCAGTATTAGTTAATAACTTTTTTTTATACATGATGCAAATGCTTTTTTTTTTAAATCATGCACATTAACCCATTGACTACTAAATCCCGGGTTGTGTTTCATAAAGCGTAAATCTACACACGACTGTGCGAACGACTGGTGATCCTTTGTTCAGTGTAATTCAGTGTGCGGGGGCAGGAGTTATCATTGAGTGTGAGAAAGGATCACCAGTCGTTCGTAGAGTCATGCGTAGATCTCAAAGCTTTATGAAACACAACCCTAGTAGTCCCTGCACAAAGTCTATGGGGATTACAGAACCCAGTAGCCAATGGGTTAATACACATTATATATACCAATTTGAATCAGATTACGATTGGTGTTAAATTGTGGTTCTTATCTGAGAGGTTGATATTAAAATATCTTTATTGTAAAAAAATGAATTCATACCGTTTATACAATTTCTATGTCTTCTCCTTTTGTCCATCACAAGAATAATGTTGCATTGCAGAAATGCCAACTGTTCTGCTCTCATGAAAAATATTTGATTCAGCTGTTTGGGTGATTTATATTTTGATACCTATCATTGAGAAATGTATCGAGGAGCAAAAGGATGTATAAGACCTTGTTTAACATTGTTTTCCTTTATTCATAAATGTCAAGATCTTGATCTGTGACAATGTCTTTAACGCCCACATATGACGAACAAATGTGATTTCTAAGGGACGTTAATCCCTAATGAGGTCGGTTTTTTGCGGTCTTTTTTGGCCGGTGGGGGGAGTCGATTTAACAATGAGAGTGGGTGAGAAATTGGGAGGAGAGTGACAAGTAAACGATGAAGAAAAGTGATTAAAATTATGATAAAGGAGAAGATAGGGGGGGGGGGGAATTGAGAAATGGGATAAAGAAGAGAGACGCTTAGGAGAAATGAGAGTGAAAATGGGTAAATGAAAGGGTAAACCAATCGTCCGTATTTCCACAAAGTGACAGGAGCCACAAAATAAGTTACAAATCCATTGAAACGTGTCCTTCTGTTGACAGATAGAATCAGCATATTGTTCCATAGGATATTGATTGATTTTATTTTCAGTCATAAAAAGTTACAATATAGTGCTGCTGGTCTTCCATGGGGACCAGTAGAAGTAATGAAAGGAGAAATAGTGGAAGAAAAGAAGAAGATGAAGTAATGAATCAAGTAATATATCCGTTGAATTGACGCTATGTCGGGATTTATTTGTCTTCATGAAACATGAAAATGTACCCTTTGGCTATACCGTCACTTCATGAAAACACAGACAAGATGAATTATAGGAGAGAGGGGGATGTGAGTACTTATCTCATAATCGATTATAATCGATTATACTGTGAGATATTTTACAAGAAAGTTTCAAATAAAATATTCCCACTCGTCAGTACTTATTCTTAAAATAAGAGAGGTTTACATTTCTTTGGTTTTCTTTAATACTGTATTTTTTTACGTTTCAATTTTTTTTAACTTTTTCATAATTCGTTTTCCAGGTAAAACCAAATGATATTAAAATGATAGTCTACCCAAAATTATAATTTTTCAACAGAGGCAGAAAAATTTGTTTAGCAGAAGAAATAAAGTTTGAGTGAAATCTGACAACTAATAAGAAAGTTATGAATGTTTGAATATTTAGACAAATTGGCAACTGTTGACGTCATAGGTGCTATTTATGATCATACTGATATCAATGTTAAATAATGTTACGTTTTCCCCGAAAATAAGATTTCCTCACAAGTTTAACTGTAGTATAATTATCTTCATGATATATACGGTATGCAGCTCCTATATTAGCATGTTTACATTAATACAAATTGTGTGTCTTTCTGTAAAAAATGATAAGTTTTGCACTATAAATATAAATAGTATGAATGGTTAGTTATGCACCTGTGATGTCATCAAATTAGTGCCTGGAAATTTGCACTGATTTGCCTCAGGCTGTTTTTTCTAATCTTTAAACATTCATAACTTTATTATTTAGATATCTGAGTTTCCTCAAACTGTTTGTTCTGCTCTCCAATTTGTTCTGCTTCTGTTGAAAAATTATTATTTTTGGGTTGACTCTTCTTTTAATGTCGAACAAATTAGTCAACCAAGGTTTGCTAATAATCGATACTAACGTTTGAAAATGGCAAATGCCAAGATTATATTACTTATACAGAAAAGTGAAAAAGTTGGGCATATCTAAACTTGAAATAATATAATATGTGGAGTCTTTTATCCCTCTGCTTAAAAAAGTTTTATGACCTAAGTTAATATAAGAAGAAATAGATGTGAGAATTATTTCTCATAACTATATCTTAAATAATTGTAACTTTTCGTACTCTCAGAAATCCTCACTGAATGTTGGGTTAACCTTCACAAAAGAGCTGATACACTACTTAATTGTGACAATTATTATCTACATATAAAATGATTCTTCGCTACACAAAACGTCAATCGTCGGCAGATCAGATCTGGTGTTGATATTTTTTTCTCTCTTTCTTATGCAAAATATGTGTAGATTCCTACATCAAAAGCACAAAACGTGTTCTATCGTCATAACAGGGCACTGTTCATACCTTTATCTCCCCTCTCTGCTACCAATGACACGCCAAGCCAATTTCTTTCTCTGTTCAACTCTCCCTGTTTCATCGATCTTCTCTCCCTCCCTCCCTCCCTCTCTCCCTCTCCCTTTCTTTTTCTCCCTCGCCCTCTCTCTCTCCCCTTCCCCCTCTCTCTCTCTCTATTCTGTGCAAGCTTCTATGACA
>BQKZ01012562.1:0-13268 GCA_036244855.1 Temnopleurus reevesii | reverse complement strand
GGCCTCTGGAATGGTTGGCATCTCTGCATACATGATCAGATCCTCATTCATATTAAACATGAAATTTTATGTTTTCTCTAAAGATACTTTTATGCCCTTGAACAATGTACGTAGTTATGAAAAAAGCCATTCTACATGATCATATTAGTCATCAGTCTTGCTGATTCACACAGTAAAAAGTTATTTAAGAAGATAACTTAAGAAGTTATTAACTTTTTATTGAAAAACGTGAAGTACAAATATCTGGTATAGACTTCACCTTTCAGGTCTATACTGTCTATGAACAGTAGTAAAAAACAGACAAATTGAGAAAAAAAACCTCTCTTTCAAACCAACCCCTGGAATTGTCATGTTCTTGAAGAAACATCACACAAACAAACTGAAAATTTGAGCAGAATCGATCACTCTATTAAAAAATCATCAATCTTCAAAGTCACAGAGATACGACGATCACTGCTGCTGATGGGGATTGCCATCGGCAACTTCAATGAAATCTGTGATGTCACGTCGGACAACTCCTCATTCACTTTGTACATAGAATTTAAAAAAGAAAAGGATTACTCTCAAATATAGAGAAAGGGTTCATCCTGCTTCTTCTCAAAAGACATGCAGAATTGATATAGGAATGCTGTACTCAAGCAGCAAGCAGAAAACCATTATTTTTTCTGACTTTTCCACAAAAAAAATTTGTATACAGAGCAAATGAAGAGTTTGTCCGACATGATGTCATAGATTCTGCCAATGTTGCCGATCGCACTGATCCCCATCAGTGGAAGGGATCGTCATATTTTTGTGACTCTCGAACGGGTAGTCCAATTTTGCTCAAAGTTTCACAGTTTGTTCATCTGATTTTTCTTTATTCAATGAGAGTATGATGATTCCAGGTATTGATTCCCCTTTAATAAGCCATGATCACACTCAAATGCAGATTTAATGGCTGGGGGAAATACAANCTCTAGACACAAATATTGTTATTGACAACCCTGACTAGATTCCAAGTATTGTAGGTCAATTGTTACCAACTGGTTGAAGGAATACCATGTTACAACACTGATTCTGAGTTTTCTTTACTTGTCGGTGGGGATCGGAGCATTACATACAGTCAACATTGCCAAAGTCAAAGCAATTAAATATAAGTAGAATTTGAATAGAATGTGATTTATAAGGCCCTTAAGACTTGGGCGATTATTCAACTTGCACAAGGTTGACTGTGTACAGCTTGCCGTTATGGTAGAACTTCCTGAAAGAACTTTTTGTACCATTGAAATTCTACTTCGTTTGATCAGTTGCAATGCTGTCAATTGATTTTAGCTTTAATGAATAACTCATTAAGCGAAGTAAATTATCAGGAAAGTGGGGCAACGCACAAACAGGTTGCCATCTTGACGACTCTATGAAACTGTCCTAAATATATGAATTGAGATCAAATTATTAGTACTGTATACAGTATGTACCCTATTATTCATTAAGTGCTTTCTCTTCTGACATTTAGTCGACATTAAATTTCATTTTGAGGGAATGGCATATGGTTCAAATCTTTAAATCTGTAACTTTAATTGGAAGTATTAGATTGTACTTGATAGTCACCCTCCTCTTCTTCCTCTTTCAAAGGACTAGCACCTTAATTATTGAGTTCAGATTTATTTCATTCAATTCAATATGCTTACTATATCACATAAAAAAAGCTTTATCAAAACATCCTTCATTGCTCAATGTTCTGTGAGTTTAGCATTGCTTTAAATTTGACCCCAGGTATGTATGGTTTAATTGGCCTGTGACAGACCACAATAGGTTTTAATGTGTGGTCATGTCTCTTCAAATACTTCAACCAGTTTAGTGGGAGGAGCCTGAACCCAGTTTGGAAAATGCTCTTTGTTACTTGATGAGGATGAGGATGATGATGATGATGATGATGATGATGATGATGATGATGATGACAATGATGATGATGGTTGAGATGGATGCAAACTGAGTTGATTCAACATATCTTGCATCGTATTCATGACTTCAATCTGGTCCCCTACTTCATGTACTCCTTCATTTCCTTTGTTGCCCATTGTGCCCTTTTCTAATCTAGAATTAGTATCTGAGGGTTTGGCATCAGTGGAAGTCAATATGTTCTCTTCAGCTTGTCTATTATCAGAGCAGTTAGGACTTGCTATTGTCATCTTATTTCCAAACTCACTTTCAAGACTGCAATGGTCATGTGCCGACGCTTCTGTATCATTCGCAGTTGTACATCTCCTATAAGTGTCACTTTCCTCTGCCTCCCTTACCCTCACGCTTTGATCCGCTATATGATCATCATCCTCATCATCACTGTCAATATCAGCTTGCTCAACTCTCTCTAATGCAGCCATTTCGGATGCCCTGACAACGTGAGCGGTTACCACATCTGGAACAGTTGTGGCCCTCCGCAGTATGTCAGGATAGCCCACTTGATGAACCACTTCCTGCTGGGTTGACTGCATGGGGGAGCATTCTTGTGACTGACTTTGAGGCTGATCTTGAGACTGACTCTGAGAATGTCCTTGTGGTTGACCTTGAGAGTGCCTTCGAGATGGTCCTGAAGGTTGTATTTGAGACTGAGAAAGTCCTCGAGATGGATCATGAGAACTACGCTGACTCGTTGGCTGCTCCTCCCGATGTGTGGTTCCCATCTTCTCTTCCTCTTCCTCCTCCTCCTCTTCTTCCACAGCCAATGCAGCTTCTTCGAGGTATTCAAGATCCAGACCAACATCATTCTTCTCAAGTTGTACCTGAATAATTTTGTAAATATGAAAGCATGCATGATCAGAAGGAGAAAGAGAAGACAATGATCATTGGATTCAAGATCTGAGTGGTGTTTGACCACTTTATGTATGACTTTACTAGATGGCTGCTGTACATTATTGAGTGTTTCACTAATAGGATTCTTAATCATTCGGCACAAAAATTATACCAGTCATTTAATTAAAAGTCACTCATAACTTGGTGAAACACTACAAAGGCCTGTATATAGGCATGTATACATGTATATGATCTAATGGTCTAAATCTGCGTCACATTTTCAATCAGGACGTGAAGAGCAATACTTGCGAAGAATCATTTTCATTGTAAAAAAAATCTACACAATTGATTATAAAAGAAATGAAAACATTCATAATCAATTTTCACCTTTGAAAAGCTCATACTTCTTCAAAAATTGAATCATCTTCATTCATTTCACTATAATACCAAAGATACAAGCATGTGAAAAAAAGTGTAGACTTCACAGTTCGTATACAGCAAATGGGATAAAATGTACTTCTCTTTAATAAAGAAAATTAGATTTGACTAGTTCAAAACTCACTTGTCCAATGGTTTGCTCAAGTGCAGCCAATCTTTCATTTGATATCGATTGTAACCATACACAGTAGTCTGAGATGTAAAGATCGTTGAGAATGTAGCGAGGTTCATCACTCGAAAGGAGCTTGTGTATTTCAAAGAAACATTTCAAGACCTGATTGCAACCTGTAAAAAGATTCAATGTTTTAATTGTGAGACAAACATTTTTATGGAATATTTTATACAGTTGGAGGAGATTAACTTATATAGACTATAAATGGATACCAGTATGTCTGTCATTGTTCTATTTATCTGAGAAATGATACAACTCTTGACATTGAATACAGGGCATTTCCCATGATTCATGAACTTACAATGGTTACCATATTATGCTAAAAATAGCTTTTCCATAAGGTATGCAAATTATTCAAATGTGAAGCTACTGAACATCAAGTTTTGTTTATTTTTACATTTTTAATGTACAAAATACAGGTTTTACTTAAAAACATACTTTATCTTTAAAAGTTTTTTGGCTAAAAAGGATGAGAGAACAGGTGTGATCAAGCTATAAAATGGTCCACACAAAGAACAATATTATACATTAATCCAGAAAAAATAGGTAATATACAATCTATTTTAGGTTAACCAGTCAACTCTGCCTAAGCCTTACTCATCTAAATCAAACAATTGTCTATTAAATATGATGTGATTTGTGTGCACATTCAAAGAAAATATGTGTTATTTATGTCTTCCAAATGAAATCTCTCACAAGTCAAACAGATTTCTCTGTTCGACAGAGATTGAACTTAGACAGAATTATATGTATTTTCAGTTTTGACCATCCGCCAAAAACTCTCACCCAGCCTGAGAATCATCCTCACATCCTTGAGTAACTTGCGGCATAAATCCCAGCTGCGATAGAGCGGATAACACAGCGCCCTCCTGCAGCACGCTATTGCCATTTCACGTGGGGTTTGAAACCAGTCAAGGCAGGATAGGGTAGAGCTCAACTTACACACAGTCCATGCTGATTCAATCTGGCAAAATTAAAGTACAATGCAGATAAAACAGTTTTTAAATATCACCCACTGGAAATAGTAAAAGGAGTCATGAGAAGGTGATCCCTATAGACATTATGGAAGCCAATTGAAATGTGAGTGAAATTTAGAAATTGTTACATATAATTTATTCACAGTGTCATTTGGAAGAATATGCCTCAAGATAGAAAAAGAAAGCAAAATGCATTCGGCGATAGTAGAGTAAACTAACCAAGCTCAAGGTATAGATTTGTCATGGTCAGGGATGCAGAAATTGATGTGAAACAAGCTAATGTATTGACAAATTGCTTTACAAGCCTAAATATATCTGTGTACAAAATTAGGAGAATATTTTTGCACGTATTTTGGTGTATTTTAGTTTGAAAATGCCAATTAGCCATTATTCCTACGAAGCCCTCAATGAATCGCAAGGGGGCCTACCGGGCGGAATGGCTGGTGTGAGCAGTCGTATTGTGTGCGGCGTGTGGGTGCGCATTCATTTTGTACGTGAAGTGAGGTTGTGTTGGGGAGCGCGACACCCGTCATCATTTTTATTTCGCGATAATTAAGTCATTTCTAGGTTGATTTTATGCAAACAAGCTATGAACATGCTCTAGTTTGCGATTGAAAAGCTTTTACTGCAGCTCACACGCCATCTCTCCAAAAACTGATCTATCGGTTGAGATATTTTTTATAGATACATAGTTTTTATTCATAAAGAAAGTTTTTTTTTTCAAATATACATCACAGCACCCTGAACTCAATTTGCTCTAAACACACAGATCGGACGCATCATAGAATGAATCAACAATATTACACAAGATTTTCGGTCAGACATGAAAGTTGATGAGTCATCCAACATATTTTCTGTATCCCTTCATATTTCAGAGGTCTCCCTCCTCCTGTACTGAGACTAAAACTCAAGTTGTAATTTCACATTGCATAGAACAAGATTTTCATATTGTGTACACAGTGGAACCTCTATATATTGTGGTACTTTGTGGACAAAGGAAAATAACCTTGTTACACTGTATGTCCGCTTTCTAATCATATCAGGTTACACATCAAAATGCTGTTTTGAAAGAACTGGACATGTAAAATCTTGTTATAACATGGTTTTATGATATCAAACCTTTCTATATTAAGGTTCCATATTAAAGCACTATAATATATTAATTGTCTACTAATCAAAAGATTTAGCTATCTAAATGGAAAATTCAAAGATGACATACTAAAAACCGCAGAGTACTTACAGAATTTTCTCCTTCATTAGTTCTCACATTGTAGGCATATGCAAAGAGAATGTCTGCAACACCCAGCAATGCTCCATCCTCTTCAATGTTACTTAGGATGAATTCCTTACGAGGGAGTTTCATCATCAGTTCCTTCTCCACTTCAGTGAAACTTACTGCAGAAGATAAATTTTGAAATTGTAACAAGGAAAAATGAATTTACACAGTTACATCACGCACTAAAATACACTCATGTAAACTCTTCCAATTAAATATTTGATGATATCAACTTGAAATGGAGTACATGCTTCTGGGAACCATTTCATACTGTTTGCCATAAAAATAAGAACGGACAAGCTTTTTGCCATTTCCTTACAAGTGTTAAAGTCTATAGAAGAATATTTCCCCAGATTTTTTAAAGGTAAAAATGCTTTATGAAACAGGCACTTGGTGTACGAGCTGTGCACGAGCTGGCTATGCTCTACATCAAAGGAATCCTTCATCCATGCCTATTTACCAGAGTTATTCCATTCTTCATGTCAATGCAGAAAATTCCACGAATCATATAAAACGCGTAGATAGAAAAACAAAAAACAACTCAAATCAATCCATGTAAATGCACATAAATATGTATGAAACCTATGCAACTGAATTCCGCTTCTGAAGAATACTGGGGAAAAAAGGGAGTGGTTTATGAGTTTAAATAAAGAGAGCTATTTGTGATAGGGAGAATTATAATACATATTTCCATACACTATTGCTAATTTAAAGACATCCAATCTAAATACATATCATTATCTGTGCAAACCAATAAAAAGATATTCTCTATGTAATAAACAGGGTTTAAGTTTGAAAGGATCCAAAATTTGCATTAAAAAATTATTGTTATATTTCTATCTGGACAATGTACATTCATTGCAAAGTAGCATATCATTTGAAGGGAGAGAAAGAGGGAAGGGGAGGGGAGTAATATTTTAATCTCCTTGCTATATCTCATAATCTAGTTATGTCACATGTGAACATTGAATGTGAGTTCAGAGGTTCAGAGGTGTCTTATTTAAGTATCTCTACCAGGCTTAGCAAGGAGATAGCTGCAGAACAACTGGCCTAAGGAGAAAAAGACTTATTGGAAGTTACCATTGAATGTGATGTCTTGATTAGCAGAAGCTTGACCAGCTTGGACTATCTTCTCTCTCATCTTTTGGTAGTTATGAACCCAGGGTGGTTTGAATTGAAGGAGAGGTTGGATTGCATCATCTTGATACAGATCAGCTCTGAAGAGAGAAAGAGATTGGAGGAAGAGTGAGGCAAATAGAATTATAGAGTAGGATGGCAGAGAAAATGACCACAGTTGAAAATAAAGAGAGAGAAAGGGGGAGGGGAGGTATAAGGATGATAATATAGATGAATGGCATAATAGCTGAAGAAAAACAATGGTTCTCCCATATCAATTGGTGAATATTTTACTCACAGGCTTTGTCGAATTTGTG
The DNA here is from genome assembly GCA_036244855.1 of Temnopleurus reevesii. NCBI lineage: Eukaryota > Metazoa > Echinodermata > Echinoidea > Temnopleuroida > Temnopleuridae > Temnopleurus > Temnopleurus reevesii. Next base: position 6,203 of record BQKZ01012562.1, on the reverse strand, counting down.
AATTAAACATTTTCACTGGTGCATATTTCCTGTAATATTACAGCAATGATATATTAGAGGAAGAAACAGGGAGCAAATAAAAATCTCCCCCAGAACTCATTCAAAAATACCAAAGTGTTCTAATCCACTTAGTTGCCAGAGATGTTCACACTATGAAACATGCATGAGGACAGAAATCAAAATGTGAATCCCATAACAGCTAACACAGATGTATGGTTATTGTAACTGCAGTATTTGGTTCGGTACTTTGGTGAATCACATTTTAATTTCTTATACATATTCAGAAAGATTGGCATCTCTGCAATACAAATTACTTACAGATAATGACTGTCATCAAACTTCTCCCTTTCTGCCATCATCCTGGCTCTCTTTCTCTCTGGTAGCGAGATGGAATCAACCTCTTCAAGATCCACTACTCCACAGATCTCATCCTGGATGTAAAGTGAGATCAAAGGATCCAATCACAGACATAATTTGTTGAATATTTTTTTATCAACTTCTTTCTATTGTACACCAATTGTAATTCGGCCTTTGGGCTGCCATATTTGGCATTTTAATAAACCATTTATCTATCTTTCTACCTTAGGGGGTGTTGTTCAAAAGTTGCAATTGCTCGCAAGTCGCAGTTGATTGGAACGTGCCAATCAAAATCATTGCTTCCTGCAAATCTATTTAAATGCACACAGTGCGCAAATGAAAATGTGGGTTACAATTCGCAAAGTTTCAGTTGATTTGCAGTTAATTTTGAGCAACACCCCTTCAGATGCATTCTGTCAGTGGCACTGGAACAATATCATCTTCATACAAATCTTTGGGATGACATGCTATTGTTAGAGTATAATAGCTTGCCACTCGAAAGCTTTGTATGATGAAATATTCAGCACCATTGCATTCGTATTGCATTCATAGTTTTGAAAGGGTAATAGAAGCAGGTTCCATTAATTGCAACATAACTAAATACATCTCTCCAAGGAATTTCTAAAGAAGCTATTGACGCCAGAAAAAAAGCAAAATTGATAAGATTTACTGTGGCCAGGTCTTTTTAGGGATATTTTCATACCAATTGAAATTTCTCAAGTTTGCTACATTTCAGTTGATCTGTATTGCTTTTACTGCATTCTGAAGACATCATATATCTTAGGTTTTATGACCAACTGCTGCAAACTTTCTGTGCCAACCTAACAAGGGCAATAAGACCAAAACAAATCAAAGAATGCTAGGGCATTGCCAGTTCAGTAATAACCTACCCTCAACCTCTTGAAGACACCACTCCTCCTGTTTGCAAAGCCATACTTCACGCTTCCACCCAGCTTCACCTCCTCATCTCCGTAGAACGGCTGCTGATCAATCTGCCAGTCAAAGTCTTCCTCATCATTGCATGCATCTGTAGCAGGCTGTGCCTCTTGGTCATTTCCTGAACAATAGAATACCTCTGATTTCTTAATAATTGAGCCAATTAAGTTTGAAATACAGACACAATCACAAATTTTATGAAAGTTATCAAGTGCTTAGTTAGGCTTTATTTTAAAGTTTGGAATGCCTGTGCAAGACTAAACTACCATCAACCCAAATTCATTTCCTGTACACCTCTTTTAAGAAAGCTCCATTGGTTACCAATCCGGCAGAGAATTTCATTCAATATCTTTGTTAATTGTATTACAATCCTCAAGCGACCAAGCCCCACACTACATCAAAGTGCAATCACATGGTCATAGCCTGCACATCTCCAACAACACAGGAAACCTATAAATCCCATAACTCAAAACGAAACTCACTATGGGTGACCATGCTATTGCCATACCAGCTCCAAAACTTTGGAAAATTGCTAGTCGATGTACATCATGAACTCTCCATCCTTAAAATATATTTGAAGTCTAATTAAAGATCCTTTTTAAAGATAGTAAACAAAACCATCACAAATGCCTATTTCCTCACCTCACTCTTTCCTACATATGTTTTTTTTTTCATTTCACTACATGGGTGGGATTTAATCGAGCACTGCTCTGACTGTAAAGCTAGAGTTTTTAATATACTCCATTTACATTTATCTTGTGTTAGATGGCATTAAGCCAATGAACACCTAGATAATATTAGTCTGATATGGCAGTATTGATCTGTTGTCTGAATAGTACAGCAAAAAACATCTTATGAATACCTCGCTTTTCATTGAATTTGCTATCAGAACAGCTACACAATGATGCTTCCACAGAAATGTAAAATTTATCTTTCAACAGGTAACTAGCACAATGGCAATTCTACAAAATTATGCCAAAATTGCATCTCTTGACAACCATTTATTGAAACAGGAATTTTTTTTTTTTTATTTAGACATCCACTCACTGTTAGCATGAGAGACATGACAAATCCGTAGAATGACTAAGTTTGGTGAAATTCTGCAGTTCAAAGCAAGGTGCAATTAAATGAATAATATGCCTACCTAATACTTCAATAGATGCTTCTTTGGCCGATGTTTGTCCTGTTGGGGCTAGCAGTTTAGTGAGAAGATCAAGTCCCTCAAACTCCTCTCCTTGGGTTTCTTTAGGGACTCTGATGGTAAAAGTTCCTGTGAAATATAAAAGAATATCAATCATTATCAGTCAATTCAGTTTTGACTATAAAAAGCAGAGAAAAACTACATTGCTCATCTAATTTTTTAATTTTTTTTTTTACTTTCCATCCATATGAAATCAGAGTAATGAAAAAAGGAGTTTATTTTTTGTCTTTTTGCTTTCACAAAGCAGAATATTGAAAGTTGGGTGTCCAAGTCAATCGACATTTTACTTTTGTTGTAAGAAAATGGCATAACGCAGACCATCCTCTACTGCTCAAACACTAAACTCTTCAGACTCTTCAGACTAATTTCAGACTCTTACAACAAATAATGAATTCCGATTTCACCACCTGATGCTGATAAGTCAACATGAGCATCTGTCAATAATTAGATAAGACTCTGTTAAAGGCAACACAATTAGACAAAAACTGCATTGTTACTCAATTACAAATTACCCTATTAATAGCAGATGGGAATTCATGAAGTTTATGATTTGAAATAATTCTATGATTGTAATAAAGTGACGATACATACCTGTTTCAACATCATATGCTGCCTTCTCTCTTCCATCTTCAAGAAGTCGACCGGGAAGATTCAATCTACAATAATAATACAAAAGATATGGCATTCGCTGTAGTGAACAGAATGTTATTGAAATCCCAAAAAGGAATAGTCATTAAAAAAAAAGAAGCCAATAAACATGCCTAGCCAATAGCAAAATCATTCTAAATGGGGTATTAAAATATCATTGAACATGGTGTTAAAGAACTGCCATGATTCGATAATTTCACTGTACTCTTTCATCCCCTATCTTTGAATCTCACCATATCTTTATCTTTAATCTTGTAACAACTATATACACTTTGTTTAGTAAATCACCATTTATTCAAATACACATGGGATATAATGCCAGCCTAGGTTAGCTATTCTATATGGACAAGAGAAAACTACTGTTACCTGTTTTTGTGTAGGAAACCTGTATGAAAACTGGTAAAGGGTAGCTTTCTCTTCAGGGCTGAACTGTATAATTAGCATAAATTCAAAGACATAGCTATGTCTGATATGCTGAGGCCTGATTCAGACAAACTCAGTGTAGCTGATATATTTTTGATAAATAATCAGAGAACATCCTCACAGTAGAATTGTGTGCTTGATGCTTTGGATTTGCAAATGTCTCTGATTTTGCAGTCTCACAACAAGAAGTATTCTTAACTTTCAACCTGCATAAATGTATACAGCATCATTTCCAAATTTGGCCTGACCCATCATCATTTAAAATTCAAATGACATTCAATGCTGTGCTTGCCTTTAGCAATCTTACAATGTAGTTACTAAATGTCCCTTGAGTATCTATTCACAAAAATCTCACTTTCACTTGATGAATAAATAGATTTCACAATCAATTGATAAAAGGGTTTCACTTATGTACATTTTTAGGCAATGTTGTAAAAGGAAAAAAATCTTGTTTTTTCAAAACAATTCTTAACAAATTTCAGACACTTAAAAGTTTATTTCTTTACCCGGTAGTAGCTTCCCCAAATTACCAGCATATCATCTAGCAATGTTTAAATAAATAACTACTGTTCTGTTTAATACATGAACTCACCTCAGAAAATAGGGCTTGGAATGGAATTTGAAATCCGCACCATCCACAAATACTTCTGTCTCAGACACCTTGGCATAGCGGGCTTTGATGATTATAGTAAGGAATGTTGAGTCTTGCTGGAGCTCAAATGCAGGAGTTAACATGATGATGTAGTTCAGGTTCTTTTATCTCATGGCAAATGGGAAGGCTGCAAAATTCAAGATTAAGATAAACAGATAAGTTATATCAGTTTTGTCCTTAGGCTTCACATGCAGTGGGATAGAACACCTGGATGCTGCAACCACTGAAACTAATTTTAGATCCACTAGACCACTGCTTAGCTCTTTCAAAATGTTCAAATTAAAACAATCTAGCTTTGATAAAAAGCCACACAATCAGAGTAACAGATCAAAACAATTTTGAGGCAAATCAAACAATAAATCAGAAAGTTCATGCAAATTGGCAGCTTTTGGTCACATGATATGACTATAGGACTAGACTATATGTTAATTTTTTGAGATCCCGCTTTTTCAACCCCTAGACCGGAAAAATTCTATCAGTACATTGGTGCAGGTGTATTTATTGATTCAACCTTTTGGATATTTTCAATTTCAAGAAACATGCATTCATGGGTTAAACAATTTTTTTCTTCAGAATGATTTCTAACAAGATCTAACAGTTGTTAAGGGCATGAAATTCATCATAATACATGACAAAAAATAAATCACTATTCAGTTCTACGTTGTGATCTACTTTAGATGGCCATCTGGTGAAATAAGCCACCTCTCAAGTCCTGATCCCACGTATGCGCACGTCTCTTTTGTGTACAAAGTCATTGGAGATTCAATTTCAATTAGTCCACCGCCCCTGACTTAATGAACGCAAGTCTATGGAGGGATGGATTATTTCACGAGAATGCCATTTAGACAGACATCTAAGTTTGGTGAAAAGAAATTTTAAAAATGAAACTTTCTTCTTTTTATTTCTGAATTGTTTTTCTCACAAAAAAAATTTAGCCTGAGGACAAAATCTTCAGACTTCTTTTTAATTATTTGTCTGATTTGTCTACCTTTGATCTGATCAAGATTATTCTGGCCCAAACCCAGCCTTTAAAGCCCCTCCAAACCGTTGGATCTTGCTGTCTCGCCTTGCCCTTTTTGGACCTGGCTTTGGCCTGGGCAACAAACGACTCTTCCTATACCCAGCATATTTTACAACATATGGGACTGATTCCGCTTTTTTGAGACACAAGTCCATTTAAATATTTACAATTTCCAGTGGTCTATGTACTATACTATACCCATATTAGCGCGTCAGCACATTACTTTATCTTTAAAAATGTAAATCTGAGCAACTTTACCTCAGTCAAGAAGGAAAAGACCTGTTTTGCCTTCCAAACACTGACCTGCGAAATCCCTCTGCAGCTGCACACGAGGATCTGATTATGGAGGGGGCGGGTTCCTGCACGACCGCCGCGCCCGTCCGATCCGGTGTCCGCGAACTGAAATTTGGAAGACAATGTACTACCAAATAGCTGTTTGTGTACTGCCGGTAAACAAATTGTACGTCTCTAGTCCAAAGACGCATCTCAAAACCCACCTTTTTATTCAATTCAAGTTCAAATTAAAAATTTTCCACAAATCCCAAAGTATAATGCATGTAAAAGAAAGGAAACAAAACAATACAATGTGAAATGGGGAAGTATACGAAGCAATACAAAGCTAAACTACAAACTATACATTAATAAATGGGGAAAGGTCTTATGTTACAAGATCAAAGTAAAGGATATTTTGAAAGAATAGGAATACGAAAAAAAAAACAGCTAAAATGTATTCGACATCATGTCTTCTTCTTTTTAAATAAGATTATTCATTTCATAAAAGCTAAGGGATACGTGGATCGAGTGATCTTATGAAAAAGCATTGCTTGATGTATAGGCCTAGAAATAATTAAAGTAGGTGGGGACGGGATGCCCCCCCCCCCCCCCCCCCAGTCTTGGAAATCTTAGCTTCAATGGCAACACTCATGTGCAACCAGCGACACACCTACAACAACGGCAATAACGTG
>BQKZ01012561.1:0-13630 GCA_036244855.1 Temnopleurus reevesii | reverse complement strand
AATAGGGGAGGCATTGACTAATGTCTGCCGTCTAGCTATCAACCCAGGGGTGAATGGGGGCGGCATTGATGTTTTTGAAAACAAATCCTTAAAAAACCTAACATCATATTAAAATCAAAGAGAAAGCGAAAGTGAATATGGTGGGGAAACCAAATGTTAGAAAAGGCTTTTTTAGGGGCTTCCCCCAAGAATCATAGAAGTAACAGAAGAAGAACGAAAGACAAGAACAGATATTACAGAGAACATAATTAACTATCAAAAGGCACATTTGTTTGCGTTATCGTGTTTATTCATCTGGAAGTATTAAATTATATCTGTATTCCTGTTTGAATGACGATAAAGAAGGAGCTGATCACATATGGATAGAGATGTTGTTCCTGTTTTTTGTGCCAACAAACATAATTGTAGATCTTGAAAATAGTATTTAAATAGAGGTAAGTCTATGTTCCCCTGAGCCCTTGTACTGTAAGTGTGAATTTTGACATTTTGAGTTAATAAATATCCAAAAACTGATTGTACAAATTTGTTTTACCTATATGTATGATTATGGAGCAAAAAACATTCTATAAAACTGAAACCTCCTTCATGAACCTCTGATAAGTGATTCAATATCTTTTGATATATTGTTTCGTAACTTTGATATGAAATTTACCAGCTATTGGGAATATATAGAAGAAAAATGATAGTTTAGCTGTTAATGTTTCCTTCTCTCTTGCTTGCATGAGTCTTCTTGTTTGCCTGTAATACAGCATATAATGCACTTTTCTTGTTCATGTATGGTGTATGATAATGGTCATGGTAAGAATGTCAAATAATGTTTTGGTGAAAATCCTGTGAGGGAATGTAGATGAAATATACAGATTATATTGATTACATTTTTTAACTGTACATTTATTTATATATATTTAATCAAGAACCTTGATTATCCAGCCACGTTTGGACCGGGGGTCACCCAGAAAATGGATTTGGCCAGTTGTTACAGTTGTATTGTTTATAATGTATACTTTATGCTAGAGTACCTGTGATTTTTATTAGCAGCTTTATAATAAAATAAATAGTCACATTTTATAACCATAAATACAACATGGAAATGGAAGTAAAAAAAAAGGGAGTGGGATAGTGGAAATATCCTGATAAGATTGGTTAGAAGTATTTATGTTTTTTAAAGATTATTTCACTCAAAAAAATATATGAAAATATATTTCATATACGGCCTCGTCCGGATCATTGAACGACTTTGATAATGGGTGGCTGGGAAATCAAGGTTTAATTCAATAGGCAGGTTTACTAAAAATAGATGCAAATTTTATGCATACTTTGTGCACAAGGGTTGTTCTTGACATCATTTAAGGAATGCCTGGGCAAGAAAACCGCATCAATTTGGATACAGTAGTAATCCGACCTTTTGATAGGATGAATGTTTATCAAAAACAGGTCATCACAGCCACATTGAAGTGTATTGAGAAAGTGATTAAATGTACAGTACTTGTTGAAAAGGTATTTTCATTGAGTAAACACATAGTAAAGCTATTTAATACAGTTCAATATAATGATCCAATATCATGAATTTTCATTATATCAGCAACTATTCCATCCAGCAAAGTAGTTCTATAGTTTTCACAAGTAATCTTGTCAACTATTGTCTTTCAGGCTGATTACAAATTTTATAAATTATTTTTCTCAGATGCAATAGGTCTTTTAATTCAAGCTTCTCTTAATAATATAAAGCACCAATTATTTTTGGTTTGAATCCATGTGAAATTAATGCAAGTTTGATAACATTCATTAATGGATCAATTGGCAAATTTATATATGTGTTTTTATTCATGCATTGTCTGCAATCTTTAAAAGACTCCCATGAAACAGTTATTTTCGATTGGCTTGTTCTGATTAGATACTACTTCTGATCAATAGCAACTTTCTTGCAATACCACCATATATTTAGTTTGACAAAAACAGAAAGATACTTCAGCAATCTTTTGCCTCTGTATTGCATGTTCATATCGAAATGGACTTCAAATAACACAATAATGCAATATTTTTTATTTCAATTATGCTATTTAAACTTTACACCACCATTTTTGTTGAGTCTATCTAACTCAGTGTTTGTTGTGGTTGTCAATTTGCAGGTACACATGATGAATACAATAAAGAAGGCTTAGCTGGAGGACCATGGGAGGTCATCAACTCTGACATGGCAGTGGAGAATGCAACGGAAGGTGTCTTGATAGGTAAGCGTTTCATTAACCCCATGTGGAGATGTGACTCAGTTTATTATGGAAGACCTGTTAAACCCGTTAGAGGCCATGTGCGCATTGAAGTTTGCAACCAGGGACCTGTATCATAAAGCTCTTCGTAGAGGTTTGCATGACTCTACAAACGACTGATGACCCTTTCTAAGGTGCCATTCAGCCATAGCGGTCATCACTGAGTGCAGGAAAGAGTCACCAGTCGTTTGTATACTCATGTGTAAATATACAAAAAGCTCTATGAAACACAACCCATGTCATGAAGTTTGTGATTTGGGACATGATGTTAATGATCTGGGATGTAACCTAGGATGCAAAGTCACTGACCCCAGACCCAAATTTGCAACCAAAGCATGCCAAATTTGCGTCTTAATTCACAAACTGCATGCTGGTGAAAATTTTAATGCATTTCTGTACGATCTGTCGGACAATTCTAACACAAAAAATGAGAAACCAATGAAAATATTACATTTTGTATATACATTTTTGAATTATCTTGAATGTACCGGAAAAGTTATGAATCTCCCAAGATATTTTAAAATTTCAATATGCAATACAAATCAAATTGGTATTTAATTTGTGCATTCCAATTATAGATTTGCAAATGTTCACCAATTTATCTGAATATTTGGCTTCTAAAATTCAGAAATAGTTGCAAATATTTGAATGGAATAGTGTTGGACTGTAAATCATTTCCACATTAAAGCGATTTCTGTATCAAAATCAGGAGGATATTATCAATTTTTGTATATATTTTTTTATCTTAATGCTAAAAATTTAAGACAATTTTTGTTTCTGCTATTGATGGTGAATTATTTTTTTTCTTCATGAAATGTGCAGAAATGTGCAGATATCGATATTTGTTTGTATCGAGTGATGTGATGATTGTTGTGTGAATATAAGAAAAATTAATTATCATTATTGTGAGGATTGTACTGTACTCTGGTGAAGTCAATGAATAAAATGATGAATATGATGATGGAAATAATGATATTGTAAGCAGTGATGATGATGGTTCTGATGATGTTAAAAAGATGCTCGTGATGAGACTGCTGATGAAGATAATAACAATGACTTTAAGCAAGAGCATGTTGGTATAAAAGACGATCTGGATGGTGTTTCACCAAGTTCAGAAAGACCCTCCAAACAATGTTAGAAATGAATAGTATCAATAGTATCAATAGTATGCTTAATGACTGATACTTTTGAGTATCTAGTGCAAGAAATGTTGACAATTGTCATTAAAGTCATTTACAATTTCTTTGGTCATAACTTTTTGTAGATTACTTGTAAACAAAAATTATACGAAAAATAAAATTAAACCTCCATCAATTATACTCTATCAACGGTATATTTGAACCGAAATCAATCTTATATAATGGCAAATGACATAATGGCAGATCCAGGTTTCTCAAGCACGAAAGAATCAACTGGGTGGCATTGTGTGAGAACAAAAGCCAGCCAGTCTATTCTTTTGTACTTTCGAATGCTGGATCCATGTGTGATCTAAAAAACTCTCTTTAGCTCCACTAACCACTCACAGAATAAAAAGACAAACTTACATTCAATTAAACCAAGCATTATCGGGAAAGTAAACAAAATACAGTCAAACTTCGTTATAACAAGGTCCTTGGGACAAGAAAAATTATCTCTGTATATCGAAACCTTGTTATATCAGGGCTAAAATACGATAAAATACAAAGAAATGGGACCAGGAAAACTACCTTGTTATAACAAGATCTTCTTACATCAGTGCTCGTTATAACGAGATTGGACTGTATTTTTAGATAGGACACAATCAACATTCCTATCAGCTATGAGTGTGTTGATTCTTTACTCATGCAGCTACTGTAAAAAATGTGTTTTCACAAAGATTTACACTAGAGCAGTTGATTGATATGTAGGTAATATAATTGTGTTTGCACTATTTCTGCTTCTGGTGTTTAATCGATTTTTAACGACATTCATCTATCAAGCTGATAGCTTACACAGGTCGTTAGTTAGATGGGGCCCTGTGCCCTTAAATACAGAGATGCCAACCACTCTGGAATATGCATGTGGCAAAATTAGAATATAAATAATGAAACTTCTATAAAGTTAGAGAAAACATGACAACAATACGTATACTCGGACACATTCACTTGTGGTGAATGCCTTGAGTTTATACAGAAATACACCTCATGCTTTATTCTAGAACTGTCTGCATGTCCGTATCAAGCTGGTATAGATACTGTAACATGAAATATTGCAGGGAAGTGTCTTTTTTTGTATACTTTCCATTTGTTTATTTCTTGTCCTAGCAAAAATAGTCCTAGTTATCCTATACAAAGAGAAGAGAGAAGATGAGGGAAAAGAAGGAGGAGTAGAAGAATAAGCCATAAAGAGGAGAGAAAAAAATGAAGGAAAGAAAAAAAAGGGAGGGGGACAGAAGAAAAATAGACAATGATCAAGGACAAAAACGTTTAAGTAGAAAAAGGAGATAGTGGAGGATGATGAGGAAGATAAGAAAAAGAAGGAGAAGGATAAGAAGAAGAAGAAGGAGGAGGAGGAGGAGGAGGAGGAGGAGGAGGAGGAGGAGAGAAGATAGGGATCAGATAAAGGCGCAAAATTATTGTATTATGTCTATGGACATTTGACACACGAGAAAATTTTTTTGACATATAGTGGCTAACATTATTATTAATCATATTATGGGTCAAAAATATATTTATCAGTGATTGGTTAAAACACTTTCACGTGATTGAATATAATTTCGACTAGTTTGGGAACTTGGCCCAAAAAATGACGTAGGTTCATGACGATATTTACGTCACTACTTCACATAGTAAAAATATGTAGGGAAATTACGTCACATTCGCGACGGTTCAACATGAACTTTTGTGTGCGATCAGTGTGTGCGAACTTCAACCGCGAGCGCTAGCTTGTGATCAGTCATCGCTCATTCAAGATGGCGGCCTCCACTTCCCGGAGATTTGGTCAGTTTTCTGACGAGGATTTAGAAGATTTCATCACTTCAATGGATAGTGAAAACACAAAAAAGCAGATAAAGTACGGGATGTCCGTCTTCAGAGAATTCTGTTCGGAAGTGGGTGTCAATTTTGAGGATACTGACATGAGCCTCGAAGCGCTCGATGCTCTGGTATCGCAATTCTACGCCGGTGCAAGGAGCAGGAATGGTGTAAATATGTTGACACTTTTGCGTTAACTTTCAAGACAGTTTTCTCAAGAGTTTTGGAGAACATTGAACAATATTCTTGTGAACAAAAACTTTGCAATGCCCCTACAGTATTTACAGAGACCAAATCAATGGACAAGAGACCATCTAGTCTAAGGTAAGCTTTGTTTTTATTTTATTTGAGCAATTTTTTGACCCATAATATCAAACAAATATACCTTGCCTTGATTTCGACTTTCTCGTTCAAACTATGGGCCTCGATGCCTCCAAAAGTACTATTTACTTCGGGGCTGCGCCCCTCAGCAAATAGTACTTTTTGGTCAGCACCTCTTCCCATAGTTTGAACGAGAAAGTCTCAAGGCAATGTATATTTGTATAATATTCTATGAACATGGTGCAACGCAAGCTGTTTTGCTCTTTGAGTGAAGTGGAGGAGACCTGCTTCCTCAAGTTCGTTAAATCCAATATGTGACCTAGGTTCTAAATCGTTGATAAATCTTACCATTTTATTTTGAATTATTTTTAGTCGTTTTATATCGCTTTTACATAGACTGGAGGACCAAGCGCCACTAGCGTAATCGAATAGGCATTGTATAATAGCAAACACTAGGGTTCGTCTAGATTTCTTATTAATGCAAGATTTATATCTATATAAAAATTTAAGGCGTGTATTGGAAGAAGAAGAAGAAGAAAAAAAAAGGAGAAGAAAAGGGACAAGAAGAAGAGAAAAAAAAAAAAGAAGAAGAAGAAGAAGAAGAAGAAGAAGAAGAAGAAGAAGAAGAAGAAAAAAAAAAGGAGAAGAAAATAAACAGGAAAGAGATGAGTAGGGAAGGATGAAAGATATAGAATGAATCTAAACAGGAAGACCTAACTATACTACAAAATATTCAGAATTTTTTCCCTTTTCCTTCTCCCCCATCACAGGTTTGTCCTGGAGGACATAAAGAGAAAATCTTTAGTTAAAGTAATTGTGGCTCCCAAAGTTAATAGATAACTAGGAATAAATGATGTCCTGTAATGATGAGGCCATCGTAATCACCAGTCATTAAAGGAGGCTAATAATCAATCTTGTTTATTTGTGATCCTTTTAATTGTACTTATGTTGGTATTGTAATTCCACACTATTGCTTTCCCGCAACAAAACTTTACTTCCTGTTTTTGTGTATGTCCAGCTTCAATTTTTGGTAATGAAGTCGAATTCTGATAGAAACAGATTGTAACATAATTCGAATCACGATTTGGTTGTTGCTTACTATATTGGGACTACATTATCGGCTTATGTGCAAAGCATAGCCTAATTTGAATTTTTGTTGTTGCTTTGTCATATTCTTATATTTTCCAGCGGACATTACTGAACATTTAGTGCAAGTTTTGGTCAATTGTTTTTCAATCACTACCAAAACAAGATATGAGGCCTTTAACATAAAAGAAAAATGATGAATTAAACATTAATTGTACATGTATCTCTGTGGTAGAGGATTTTCCACAGACTTCCGATTGATATCTATCGTAAGTTTAATTGCATATTTAATGTTACAGGCACTTGGTCTGTTTAAAATCCTTTGTCGAGGTCTAAGTAGACATAAAATGAATGTCAATCTCTGTATCAAAGTTTTGCTGTTGATCACATTCAATTATTGAGCAGATATCATAACATCATTTTCATTTTATTGTTCTTTCTCTCTAAGTAGTTATTTATTATGTAAGGTAAGGATATCTTTTAAACAATAATCGTAACATATTTCATTCAGTCCAGGCCTGCTACATTGATTCATTCTTTCATTTTAGAGACAGTATATGTTTTTTTTTATTATAATTTGTAACTTTGCATAAAATTAACTTGAAGACGGTTAATAGATCTTTACCAATGTGTCAAATATGATAAGGATTGATCTTTACCATAAGTTTGGAACAGAAAACATACATTTTAAGATATTCTTCCAAATTGAATAAATTAAAAATCCTCTGAAAATATGTTTAACAGAATTTTATTTCCTCTTTTTCTAATATAAAGTAAAACCTTACCTTGCAAGGATATTGTCAATTTGTATTTTGACAATCATTATTAATTTTTATATGATCTAAATGTAAAAAGGTTCCAAATATAGTGCTTGTCGAGGTAAATTTGATCTTTATTTTGGGGAATGTAACTTACCAAGTCTTTGGCAGAGAACTGAAGGATTGCAGACCATTACAAGATTATTTTCAAGAACTATGAGCATGCAAAAATATTTACAATATGCAACTCAGTTGTCTCTCAGATAATAATGCAATCATTGAAGTGTTATATAGCATGGTTATTAATGTGATAATGATTTTTTTTAATTTTTCTGCTGGAAATAAGTGCAAATAAATAGAGAAAAATACTATGGTTATGGAATGTAAAAATAAATATACTGTAACTTTGCAACAAAATACAGTTAAGCATCTGAACCAGTTGTCTGAAATGCTTGATTGTCATGTGATGAACTTGCTGTATCCGTTGGGTGATTGAGAACTACAATACCAATATTAATGTTACTCTGATCATTGTCTTTGATTGCGGGAACAGAACCACCCTCTGTTGTGCTAGGTTGCCTGACCTTAGACCAAAGCCCAGAGAAGATATCAACGTATGCCTTTCGGAACTTCCGATTCAAAAGAGCATAGATGTAGGGGTTGACACAGGAGTTTGTGACAAGTAGAAGAACTGAGATCCTCTGTGCTGTAGCGGATACTTGATTGTTGTAGTTTAAGAAGTGTATTACGGCAAAGGGCACCCAGCAAATGATGTAGGCGAGCAACGTCACGATGAGAACTTTGGAGAGGCCGATCTCCCGCTTCCAGAAGTCGATGTTTTCCTCGATGCGGCTCATGTTTCTCTGGAAGGCGGTGCGTTGATGGATTCGCTTGCGGCTGGACATCACCTTGTAACATGTTAGGAAGTAGAAACAGGGGATAAGGATGAAGGTGCTGACGATAGCATGGCACACAAGAACTGTGGTGTAGATCCAGGAGTATTCACTTTGGGAATCGATGCTGCACATGCCCAACGTTGGTTTGTATTTGATCTCACCCAAACCATACTCCGGCATGATGACGATGATGATGGTCAAACACCAGATGAAAGTGATGTTGATGAAGATGGCCTTCCAGGAGCAATAACGTTGATAAACCTGACGTGGCTTTGTTATCAGCAGGTATCTTGCACCAGCGATATGTGCAATGGTCTGTACAGACTGTCCAAGGCATATGATCGCGATGTACGCTGTTGCATGGCACAAACCATCACTGAAAATCCACTCATTATATTTCATAGACACCATGAGAACTGGTATGGTCATGATATTTGTTATCAAGTCTACAAAACCGAGATTGACGAGGAAACAATTCGCTGGTGACCTTAGATCTTTCGTAGCGACGGATGCTGCGAGCACCATGATGTTTCCAAATGCTCCTAGGAAACATATTATTCCAAGGTATACCAACTGAAGGTTTAAGAGGACATCGTTTGGTTCGTAAGGTGTTCGGGTTGTCATTGAAAGGACTGAGGATCGAGTCGTTGCAACCATTGACCCATGCGTCACTGGAGGTATGGAAGGCATGGTTAACCTGCATGGAATGTTCCTCAAATAGTGAGTCAAATAGGTGTGCTAACCACATTCAGGAAATTGCACTCACAATGAATGATAGATTATGCAAATTTTGCTCTCCAAAATCACATGCAATATGGAGATGTTCATCACATTCCATTTTGATGCACAAATTCAAACAATACTTGAAAAGTCTAAACATCTCACAACATTCCGGATCACGTATTGTAGACCGAAGTGAGAAAACTCCTTGCGGATCCTCGCGGATCCTCTATATTTGACAACAGGTTGATAATAAAGCATTTTTGATGGATCATAAACTCTCCCTTCTAAACGAGATATTTATATGTCTGTCTCGCAGCAACATGCCACCTTTATGGGATAGTGATACATAGAATGTCATTTGTAGGCGGCTTTAATCATTACCATTCTACTTCCAAATGATCTCTCGGTTGATTAATAATGCTCATTTTGTCTCGGTTTGGTACAAAATGAAAGCGAATTTGAATCACCATGGGGAGATATGGATAGTCAAAGGCAAATAAATCTGCCAGAAGTTGCTCTCACTGTTTGCTGATTTTATGGTCATTAATTCATGAGGACCTTCTGGCATCGTTGGGAATTATTATGAATCCATCTCAATCCGATGTATGGTGAAGGTTTTATGGTCATACACCCCAACTAGATGTGTTGAATAACATACTTTATGTATTATGTCCACAGTAGATTGTAAAGAATTGTTAAATTGAATGAAATTTTTATCACTTCATCTGTGGTTGATGAGCATAACGAAGATAGACATCAGACATCACAATGATCGATCATTACAGTCGTTGTCATCAAAAGTTACTTTAATTATCCTTATGCCTTCATTATTTTCACTCTTGAAGCCATTTCAAATGCCCTGACATTTCATGTTCTGTCTTGTCCCGATCAGGAATTTACATAAAAATAGATGTCCTCCGAAAGGTAATCAAACTCATCATTCATCTCAGGCATAAAAAGAAACTGTCAAAAGTTCTTGTTGTTTATCTTCTTTCCTTTGTTTACAGTCCACCCTCAACCACCAAATCAGAATGTTTCAGACACAATAGGCATGCAACTTTATCCACATCTCATTTTGATAATGATCTCCCTATGGCAGTCATAAATAAATAAAGAGTCCACAGGCAAGCATACAAATCTGATGTCCTGACTCCTTTGATTTTTAAAACATTTTCATCCATTAAATGTTTCAAACCAGCAAGCCATCTTCAGTCACAAGTTGTTCCTTTAAGTGTAAAGTAGCAGAACTGAACAGAACATCACTGAGAATAATTTTCCATGCTACATTCAGAATTGTTGTCAATGTTCCAAATTTAAGCAAATGGGTAGAAAGCATAAGCGCAGAGTTGAATTATTACTGATTAGCCAAGATGGGTTGATGATTTCTGCTAGCTCTCGAGTGCTCTACCAAATAATCCAGAGTTTGTTCCCTAATTTCCTTGTCTCGATGTCCTCCACGTTGAGTGTACCTTTGATTAAGGAAGCCGTGTTTGACCAGCTCTTGTCTTGTCAACATGATGTCACTTTAATTGATTCTTTCTAACACGTTGCATTGCCCAGCAACACAGAACTGCCCCTGTCACATCAGATTGATAGACACTTTATCAGCCTAACAATAATGCATTGCTCCCATTGGATACTATTTTATCAGTTTGTAGATAAATATTGTGCTGTGACTGAGGTGTGTTTCTGTCTGAAACGAATACCAGAAACAATGTTAATGATGCTTTTGTTTTTCTAGACAGAATTTTCTGATTTGCCTTTTTTTTAACTTTTATTTACCTAGTCATCAGGTGGAATGTCAAAAGCCTTGATTTCCTGTAAGATTTGTTTACTATTCAAATCATTGGAAAATGGTAATATCACATTGATGATTAAGAAATCTTGCCATAAAATAAATGAAATAGACATATACAGGTTAAATTACAGAGTAATAACAACAAGAGTAATTGCAATTGACCGTATAAGTCAGGATTTGCTTTGTCATCTTTTATTCTGTCATGATAATGATCATTTATCCCTATAATGTTAGTAAAAAAGGATGACAAAGAAGTAAATTAAGCTTACACTGTAGACCTAGGAGATACAGCATTCACAAAACCAACAGGACAATATTAATTAGCATGCTCCAATTGCAGGCCTGATAAAGCAAGGTTTAATAATTAAAAGAAGTCCTTTCAAATTTATTTACAATTACAGAAATAAATGGGAGGGTTTAGTTTAGCCATAGAGTGAGAGTCATAAGAAGGAAGATGATAGAATAAAGATATCAGAATTTCAGTTTCAATTATAGCTTAAGTACTGGAGTAGTAATTTGATATTTCGAGTGTCCTAATAATAACCAAAACATATTTTTCTGTGATTGGGTATGCCTTGGGATAAAATTTGTTATCACTAGCAGCAATTTACCTAATTCTGACTAAGAAGCACTCCATACAATGTATTATGTCAAGCATATTCCTTGAATAGACATCAATCTTTCCATACGCTTTTTGCGCTGATAGATGAGCTTGTTGTTTTCAATGGAAGCGTTCATTATTTAGCTATAATGAGCAAATAATGATCACATACGTTGAGTAATGAGGGAAAGATTTGGAGGATGTGGGTGGTTTGATTGCAGATACTATGTGAAAGCACTTCCGTTACTCCTTCTCATCAGTAAATAAATCACTGAATTTAAGTCACGAAAAAATCATACTTCTTTAAGAATGAAGTGCAAAGTTGATTTTCATGTAGACAATAAACCAGGTACTAAATAATGAAACATAATAATGAAAAAAAAAAGAAAATCTAGACGCTCTAGGCCTAAGATGTTATGTACAATATGCCCTTATGTTTTCTTCAAACGTACATTCTTAATAGAAATAAATGTGATTGAGCACCATTTCCAAAACATTAATTATCTAACAGAGATGTTACACATTATAACAATCAATTCTAGTTTAGATGGAAAATGTGTGCTTCTAATTTTACATCATTTAGGATTGCTTTCACAATGACTTTAGGCCTACACAACAATGAGATTGGCAAGTGTCTTGAGAATTTGAATTGAATACCCAACAAAAAAAAGAAAGATATTTGATATAATTTAACTGATTTAATTTCTGATATTAACACCTGTCACAATGTCACAACCTGTCACCTGTCACAATCAAATATGACCAGTGAGGGTTATTTTCTCCTGTAAATTTTTCTTTCACATTCTGAACTAATGAGAATTTCTCCTGTGAAATAGGATATTTATTTAAATGCTTGCTGGCACCAAGCTCAATTGAGCAAGGTTCAATAAGACTGTCAAGTGAAGCCGAATGCATGATGGTATTAGCCCTTGGATAATTCACAGAAATAACCTATATTGAAGGATATTAGGCACAATGCGGAAGACTTCAGGAAATTAACGCCAGGAAAATTGTATCAAGCCTGCCTGTTGCTTAAAAGGTGTATGTTTTAATACTTTTTATGCACTTATAACACCTTAGTAATTTGATCGTGTTGTGTTATATTTCAATCAAGCAAAGTAAATGGAAGAAAAGGGTAAATAAAGGCAGAGGTTTGACAAAATTGATGAAAAGTGAGAAAATAGGAAATAATAAATATATGATATCTCTAAGTCACAAATTTCCATTGCTGTTGTGATTTTAACAATTTGTAATTAATGATGCTCCACAATATCTGCATTTGTAATGCAGTGATCTTGTTTCCATTCAAACATTTTGGGCTTTGGCTCGTTCTCATATCGAACCTTTACAAGAAGATTCTAGGGAAAATGATGAAATGGGTCTGGAGAAAACATTTAAATAAACCTCAAAATAGGCTTAAAATACATATTTGACGTGGATTAATTTAGCGTTGAATGATAAACACCTGAAGATCCAAACTTAGTTATTTTAGTTGATATCCAGCAAAATCTGCAGATGAACATGATTTCCAATACATGGGAGGGGCAGATATCCTATTTATAATAACAACAAGCTCTAATTGAGTGTTAGAAGACAAATACAGATCACAGTTTATTGGTGCAAGGTGTAAGCTGTGTTGTTTCATTGGTTATACAGATGAACACCTATAAATAAAAGGTTATAAATGAGGAGATAATACAGAGTGGTTTTATGATACTTCTTTGTCAACATTGGTCCCATATATAGCATTCCTCGTTACTAAGGACTGCACACTACAAGCCAATGTAGGTTGGATTTAGTCTCTTCCTTATCCCTTTATGCATCTTTAATCTGTATCTTGGTTAATATAAATTATATTTTTCTTCTTTGTTTATAGAATACAAGTAAACTTCCCTTTTTTCTCTTTTTTTAAATGTTTTTATTGCTTCAACAAAATGCATTGTATACAAAATCAAATTTTACAAATCACAATGCATTACAAAATATTACATTAATAATATTTATGAAATAAGAGGCATCCATTTCTTTTTGTGGAAATCTTCTTTCCCTTGTGGAACTTCCCTTTTTTGATAAAATATCCAAACTGAAATTAATTTCAGATTTGAAACCATTACTATCCAAAGTCATTCCAATTTGTAGAATATCATACTATCATGGAGATATTCAATTTTAACTTTGAAATGTTAAAAA
>BQKZ01012559.1:0-12303 GCA_036244855.1 Temnopleurus reevesii | reverse complement strand
GAGTTCTTGATATAGACCCTGAGTTCCCCCATCATTTGGCCGAACATGTGGTAGTAAAAAAGGAGACAAGATGGCTGCCCTTCGACTGCGTGTGGTGCCATCATTGGAGATATCAAACGAGCAATGTGACCTTCTTGGTGATTCGTTGCTTCTATGTAAATGTAATGGCCTTTCAGAGATGGGGACAAAATATGGAAGAATGATTTAATTATTTTGACAGTGAATTGTTTAAGTGCAAATATAATGGTTTTTCAAAGGCAGGAGCAAAATTTTGATTATTTATCTTCTAAATGAATTTCCTCAATGCACATGTAATGGCCTTTTGGAAACAGAGATAAAATAATTAAGCTAAGCTACTACTGTTTTTTCTATACGAAAGGTGCTAAACCGCAACAAATATATTTAAATATTTCAATTCTATTACCAGTACATTTAGCAAGGGGGTATGGAGATGATCAGTGATTAATTCGGAAGAGAAATGTACATTTATAATCAATCGCACCTGTCCTCTGTCAAACATCCGGGGGCGGTATTCTGGTAGCTGTCTTTTTATCTCAATGTCTTATATTTTGTCTTATCTTCATAAGATAAGACAGTGCTAAGACAGTCTTAAATCGGTTTTCTGAAAACTCTCTTTTCTCTGTCTTATCTCTCTTAGAACCCGCCTATCTTATCTCAAATAACCAATCAAAATCAATGTTCCATTCCCCTCCGAAACTCATTGACCAATAAAAAGCTTAGCTGAAGCCCCTGCACAACACAGTTTCAATACGCTAAAACACTTCACATACTGTGCGCTAGCAAATTAATTGTCCTAATTATCACATGTTTGTTTTGAGCACATGTGAAACAAATTCATCCTGTTGCATCAAGTCGCAGGTAAACGAAATTCATAAAATAAAGCAAAACTACTTTTTGAAAGTCTGCATTGGTATTTCATAATGAGACATTCGTTTCTAAACATAATCTATTTCCTAATTAAGTTTCATGCGAGAAAAGTTGCCGCCATGGCGGAGATAAGACAGCTAGGAGGTGTAGTAAATCTCTATGCGAAGTAATAGGCCTACGTTAGATAAAAGACAAAAGATAAGACACTTTTCAGAATACCAATTTATCTTATCTCTCTTGCGCGCAATAGTTGCACGCTGCATTTTTATGACGCGCAGGGGAGATAAGACAAAAAATAAGACAAAAATTAGGACACCAAGATAAGACAGCTTCCAGAATAGCAATTTAAAGATAAGATAATATTTTGAGATAAGACACCTACCAGAATACCGTGCTTCCAGAATAGCAATTTAAAGATAAGATAATATTTTGAGATAAGACACCTACCAGAATACTGCCCCTGGGTCCTATGTGACAAGGGCTTTAGGTTAGCACTTATGCATTTTTATGTATAAAACTCTATAAACCTACCACTCTCATTCTTGTACGTGTGGTCGTTCCGAGGTCCCGTGCCCCCAGAGCCAGTACGACCAGAGTTCCAATAATAATCAAAATCATCCGTCTTGTCCTGGGTATAGCCGCAAAGATCCCTTGACTCGAAATCACAATACAGGTAATCTATGAAAAAAGTGCATATACATTATATCAGCAACAAGAATGACAATAACATTAACAACAAGGATGATATAAGCAATAATAATAACACCATATCCATTAACAAAAATAACAATGTTAGTGGTAATAAAATTATTTCAAAATGATGGTTGGTAGTGGTATCTGTATTTCTCCAATTATTTCTATGTACATATGGCTCGGAACACCTTGCCGGATTTAACCCCTTGACTTCTGAATTCGTGAATTCCCATACTTTGTACAAGGGCCACCTGGTTGCTGTAGCCAATGGGTGAAGAGGATGTGTCAATAATTCTTAAGGATTTAATGAAAAAATCATTTTGGTAGCTCCACCCTGGTCCATTTTCGGACACAAAAAAGAAGGCATATTTTTACATCTGATAATGAATTTGTAGTAAAGAGATACAGCGTTCTGATGGCAATGGGCCATTACATTGGCACATTTTGATTTTAAAGCCCCCTCACACCTTTGGGAATTAAGGTGGACTAAGGCTGACAAATTGAAAAAATGATGGAAGCTTGACCGCGCACCACGAAGACGAGTTGCTTAACTCACCAAGGTGAGCCCTTTAGGATGAAAAGACAACTTGTAAAACATGCCTTTGGTTCCATTATTTTTCCAATTCGTCAGGCTTCATTCACTTTAATTCACAGAAGTGTGAGGAGGCTTTGAATTTCGCTAATAAGAGATCCATATATTGCACTCCAAAGATTTCTATCATAAATCCATACTTATGTCAAAAGATAGATTTAACCGGCCTAAAACAAAATCATGCTTCTACTTGAAGTCATGCCCACATGAGATTCATTTGTTCGACATCTGACCTTGAAAAAAAACTTATTAAGAAATACTTCCATATAAGTGACTTCAAATCAAGTATTATATCTTACAAAATTTGAATCTTGGTATGGCAAGAGGTTAGGGAGTAAATCAATGTCATATTGTTCATTATTTAGATCATCAATTTTAATTTTTTTGGACCATTATTTTTTAAAAACATGTGTGTCATTTATCTTTTACGTATTGTCTAATTTGTTTACATACATTTATATTAATATCTCCAGTATTGTAGATTCTCGACTTTTTAAAATAATTTTCATGAGTGAATTTTTTAAAAGTACCCAACATAAATTGAACAATAAACATTGCACATATACTTGTTCAGGTGCCATGTGATCAATATACTCTTATTGTCATCAGATTGACCATACTTTGGGATAGTATACTTACCACGAGCACAGACTTTATTATCAAAGAACCATATATCATCCAGGGCAACATCGCCTCTGTAACCCTCGCCAACCTCACTCTCAAAAATGATCTGAGGAAGAACAAAATAAAAGAAAGTATCTGTTATCACCCTGTAACTCTCTCCAACCTCGCTCTAAAAGATGATAGATGGAAGAACACAGTAGGAAGAAAAAATTATATCACCGATGTACATTAACTCTCTCCAATCTTACTTTTAAAGATAATGTAAGGAAGAATAAAATCACAGTGACCATAATGACTTTGCAATATTGTTCAATTCATGAAATATCACAGGGTGAACTGCATATTGTTGTGACACCTTGTTTCTATTATAACATAAAAATATGCCCTACATTAAATAAAAGCACTCTTTATCAGACAATTTGTTGTGGTGACACCAAATTGTAAATGAATCCCATGTCATTTCTAAAAAGATCAGTTTACTTTTGCAGTCAGGCACTCGACGCATGTGTATATGTCAGTATACATTACTCAGGGGGTTGTTCAAAAGTTGCGATTGATCTCAAGTTGCAGTTGATCGGAACGTGCCAATCAAAATCATTGTTTCATGCACGTCTTGTTAAATGCGCATACAATGGGCAAATGAAAATGCATGTTACAATTTGCAAAGTTGCAATTGATTTGCAGTTAACTTTGAACAACACCCCTCACTCTAACACATGGAAGTTTGAATACTAGGTCCCAATCCCACCGCTGCCACCTTTATAGTAAAAGCTTTGTCAAACAAGTTTTACAGGTACTCTTTTAATCAGTAAACGCAGTTCTTTCACTAGAAAAAAAAATGATAAACTTTACTTTAAGACCTCAGCTTGTGCAAAATCAACCTAGTCCAAAGGCTCCACACTCCCTTGTGGGGGCAGTCCTTTTCAATTTGGTCCTTTTTTTGGTCGCCCAAAGAATTCTTATAAACAGCAATAAATCACTTGCTTGAGGCTCCAAGTGAGCTGATTTTTGGTCTAGATACTCATTTGTTTCAGACATATTATCATGGAAAAAATGCAATCAATATTAATTTCTTATGTATTCGATTGTTTTTGTGAATTTCTCATGTATTTCTTTGTCTTTTTTCGACTTTATCATTTCGATTGTTTTTTCGATGGAAGTTGCTGGTGACATTAGGCCCTATAAGAGGCTTAGAAAATTAATTTTATATTCATTTCATCCATTAATATGCAAAACAGACAAGGATTCATGACTATTGACTGAAAACACAATTTGCATTGACTCTGTACATGAAATCACGTTTTTGACTCATATTTAGCTTGACAAATTTTTTTTCAAATGCGAGTAGCGTCGGTACCGCATACCTGGTCGACGCGAATTTGGTCTCAAATGTTGCGCGAGACCTGAAAGAAAAAAGTCAGAGAAAAAATTATGGCGGGAGATTTTCGCGTTTCAGATTTCTCACGAAAAATGTCGATGGGGGGGAGGGGGGCTTTAAAACCCCACCTCCCAATGGGATTAGGGTTAATAGACATATAGCATAAATACAAATGGCTGAATGTTGAATGCTACCTTGTTACTCAGTAAAAAAAAAAAAAAAAATCCTAGTTGTCCGCCCCCTCCAAGACGGTAACAATGCGGGGGTTAGAAATTTGAATTTTTGCAATTTTTCAGTCGAATTCATTAATCAATCAAATTATCCCCAATTCACCTGATAATCTGAGCTCTGAGGCACGATGGTGATACCAGCTTTCAGCCATTCAGTGTCCTGATGTCCACTCCAATACCTCAACGAACTGCGGTCAGTCGCATTGACGAACTTCAGGAAGACTTCCAACCTCCCGACGTCCTCCCCGTTCATTTGGTAGAAGAATGTGAGACAGGTGGGCGTGGTCGAAGCTGTCATCACGGGGGAGGAGATACGGGCAATGTGGCCTTGCGACCGTGGTGTGGAAGTCTCAGTATAGATGTAGTGACCTTAAGAAAATGTACTTGAGACCATAAATTTATCATGAATGGATAGAGCAAAAAACAGTTGCTAATGCCTGACTTTATCAAAAAATTACAAGGTTAAAAAAATGTTTCGTCCCTTTGATCGAACGAGGTCCGCCGCAAATCGGCCAGGGCAGATCAAAATGGAGGTGTGAAATCATGTGAACTATTTGCACAATATTTATTCAGTTGTTGTTATAGCTAATAAATCGGCAAACATTTTGAAAGTGGAGCCTTTAAAAAATGACTTTAAAACTGATATGGGCTTACGTCTGTGAGCGAGCAAAGCTCCCGAGCAATGGAAAAACTTTGCACTCAAAATCCTCAGAAATAACTATTCAATGTATAATTTGACCTGCTGAATCATATTAATTATCATTTTAATTATTTCAATCATGGGACTCAATACAGGCGTGTACTTAGTTAGGATTGCACCTGATGATTTTCATAAAGCGTCCATAATTGACAACAAAAATAATTTGTCGTTATCATTAAAAAGTGCTAAGTTATGGATACACCCTCTACATGGATGTACATACCCTCAGTTGATCCATATGTATGATCCACTTCTGGGCCGGTACCCTGCGAGCTCGTAGCGCCTTGATGCACAGTCCAGTCGAAATCATCCTCTGAAACATCTTGCGTGAAACCACACCAGAGAGTCGTATCATTGAAGTCGTTCTCAAAGCTGCATTGAAGGAGCACTNAGAAACATCTTGCGTGAAACCACACCAGAGAGTCGTATCATTGAAGTCGTTCTCAAAGCTGCATTGAAGGAGCACTCCAGCATCCTGCCCTTGAACTGTGTAATAAAGGAGGGGATTAATAATAATTCTCTTTACAATGATTTCGGAATCAGCATTCAAAATGAAGGCGCTAATGCACTTTGGTATCCAGCCAAACTTTAAACCTAATTCTAAGCCTAACCCTAATCCTAACTCTAAACCTAACCCTAAATCTAACCCTAACCCTAACCCTAAAACCCTAACCCTAAATCCTAACCCTAAACTCTATAACATATACCCTCACTTAGGCTGGATACCTAAAGTGCATTAGCGCCCAAAATGAATTTAAATAAAGCTTCGTTCACTTTTTCACAGAATTGGTCCTTTCTTATCAACCTAAAGCCTCAGTCACATTGAAGCCCGGAAGCAACACGATCGAACATGACTATTTGTTCAGATAAAGAGTCGTGTTGCTTCCGGGCGCGGCTTCTATGTGACTGGGGTTTAAAAAAAAAATTATGCTCTGGTCACATAAGGCCCCGAAGCAACATGATTCAACACGACTCGTTGTTCGGAGGCAGCTAGTTTATTGTGAATTAACAAAGAGTCATGTTGAATCGCGTTGCTTCCGGGGTCCTATATGATCAGGGCATAAGGGGGGGGGGGTCTCCTCCGTGAAATGTTGTGCTATGCGTGCTTTCTTTAGCCATGTCTACACTCATCCAGAAACTGAAAGTTTCACAAACTACGATGGTGTCCAAACCTTACGTTTTCGTCGTGTTTTTTCATTCATCAAATATATTCAGCTCAAATTTATAAATTGGGGTGTGCTCGCACCCTCTGCACCCTTTATTTCAATTCAATTCGATTCAAATCAAATTTTATTTTTTTCATCCCCATAGGAAAGTTACATTTATATACAAAACAATACAAAATAATGTAATGCTATTTTCAACAAATCAAAGGAATGTACAAAACAGTACAAAATATAATAAAAACATAAATAATAATTTGTACATAGAAGTTTTAATGACATAATTTTGAATAGCAAATCTGGAAACAAAGAATAATTCATTCGTCCAAAATGAGGTAATACTGTAGGCCTATTCGTTATTCTCTGGGTTTGATAAAATCCGGAAATGAAAAAAGATTCGTTGTTCCAAGGGTTTAAGATGGTCCGGAAATGAAAAACAAAACATGGGTTTGTTATTCCAAAAAAGACAAAAAGTTGATATATTGTCCGGAAATGAAGTTGGGTTCGTTATCCTAAGGGTTTGATGAAATCAGAAAACAAATTAAGATTCTTTATTCCGTAGGTTAGATGATATGAAAAAGGAAAAAGGATTCGATCGGCCGAAAATAAAATGACACTCGTTATTCAAGAGGTTCAATGATCCATAAATGAAATGAGGTTTGTTATCAAACAGGTTAAACAGTCCGAAGATTAAAGTGAATCATAAACCCTTCTCTTTCGGTTAATTTTGCAAAAGCAAACCTTAAGAATAACGAGCCCTAATCATTTTTGGATTATCAAACTTTCGAAATAACGAGAGGAATAACGAACCCTCTCTGGTTTTCAGACAACTGACAAACACTACTACTCCTATATCAGGTAACAATTCACCTCACCTGGGTTGAGGGCAGCAACATGTGGATGAATTTCTTGTTAAAGGAAATATATGTAGGAGGCATGGTTCCGTTAGCTGGTTAGCCTGTTGAACCGCCGCTAAATATTCCATCAATTTTCTCCAATATTTACATTGTTGTAATACTTTTCCATGGGGAGTTAAATGTTTCGGTGGAATTCAACTCCAAATATGAGGAGACGTCTCTTTCTTAAAAAAAAAAAAACATTCAGGTTTGACTTCACCTTGAAAGGGCATAACCCTCGAGATTGCAGAAAATGTTTCGGAATTGATTCGTTTCGGAATTGTCATCTCCAAGATCAAGGGTTTTTTCCTCGAATATCAGATACTTTTTGTTTGTTTTAAAGATTACTATAGAGAGAAGGATTCAAAACATTGTCATACATTATGATTTTGTTATTATAAAAATTATCAAATCAATCAATCTGACCTTCAGATCGATGAAAAAAATACAAAAAAGAAGGAAGTGATACATGCACTATCAAGATATCTATTTAAATTAAAAAAAGTGTACAACTGACGTTTTATTCCTGAGCATAATGTACGTCGTATTTTTTTTTATTTTAGATTTTTTTGGAGCACTAAACGTTGATTGTGAAGCCTAATATTTCCATAGCTCATGTACAACTTTAATCATATAAGTATCATTTTGGATCTGACAGTTAAATTTGTTTTAACCAAAACAATGTTATACAATGCAATTAGTTGGCAAATATTGTTTTTCGCTATAGGCGTGTTGTTAGTGGGAGGAAACGCTTCTTAAATTCAGAAATTTAGGAAAAGTGGTTCAAAACGAAACAGCCCGAGAAAGATTGTCTCAGAATATCACTCTTCAATATCCTTGTATACCATGCATTTCTTTTGAGAAATGCTTCTGAGTACGAATCCCAGACATGATTCCAATTTCCTGTAGCAATAAATTCATCTATATATTGTCCTGCTCAACCCAGGTGAGTCTTGTATCTTTTCCTTTAATAACTCCAATCCTCTTGTTCGGTATTATTCATTTATTTATTGATCAATATTTTAGCAGGATGCCCTCACAACAACATTTGTATATAACGAGGGGTCAAATCTGATATATCTAACCTTATTTTTTTTTTACTGTATATATTTTGAAGTGTTCCAGGGACCCCATTGAAACACACATTTTGTTTAATGTGCTACCCTGGTAAATTATGAACAAATAAATTAATACATAGGCCTATGAATAAATGAATAAAAGGACATAGAAGAAAAAAAAAACAGGGTAAAAGTGCAGAACAGACCAAGAAACAAAACTGAGTTATTTTTCGAGTGACAATGTTCACAAAAACTATACAGATATAAATTACATATATAATCGTCTTTGACATTTTTGATATTTGAAACTTTAACAATTGAGAGCAAAGACCATGAGAATTTGATACATTCCAGGAGGCTATAATTTCTTGAAGCAGTTTGCGCTTGGAGAACATTAGTTTCCTTTCAATTTACCATCTTTGATCATAAGTGATACTTTATAATGCAAGAAACAGGGGCGCAGGCAGGTTTAACTGAAAAGGATGGGGCATGAGGAGTTTACCCCACCTTGTTGATTTTTCATAAATGAGATAAAATCGGTACCACATGATCCGGCCAGGAAATTTGATGGACACCACATGATGCTTTACTCAAATTCAAAGACAGAACTTTCTATATTCGTACTTTAAATAAATGCAGATAGTTACAAAAACATTATGCTGTGCGGGCATCCTGCCCAAATATTGGTCAATAAATAAATAAGAAACCCAATTCTGGCGTCAGAACAGGGGGTTCGTTTGAACCATGATCTTCCCTTGGCTACAGGGAGCCAGGGGTTGATACATGGATGCATTAAAATCTGGAATTGTTCAGATTTAAACAAACAATTGTAATATAGAAACATGATTTGTGATTGTCTCACTGGGCTATCACATTTCAGTACCAGGCTCCAACTGCCGATGGCATCAACTGTTTTGTTTCCATCAATCAAAAATAAGTATGAAAAAGTAGACATAATGTTATTAAAACACATAAAGTCACAAAATTACCCCAAGTCTTTTGAACTTCTTCCTGGAAAACATTTATTTGGAAAAAGGAGAATCACAAATAATTCAATAAGCTCTCCAGTTGACGAAAAAGTTGGTGCCTTAGTAGATAAAACTGAATTAAGTAGGCCTACTCTTCTGCCGTATTTCATTTAAAAACCGTATGTTACACGTTCACTCCATCCATAAAATTATCGAGTTTTTCTTCTTCTACTACTACTACTACTACTACTACTACTACTACTACTACTTCTACTACTTCTACTACTACTCATAATAATAATAATAATAATAATAATAATGATAACATAACATAATACCGATAATAGTAATACATATATATGATAATAATAATAATAATGATAATAGTAATAATGATAATAAGGATAACAACAATAATAATAATAGTAATAATAATAATGATAATAATCATCATCATATTTACTGTACTGATAATTATATAGCACAGATTTCACACAACATGATACACATCAGCTGCAACAGTTAAAGCTTTGCGAAAAAAATAAGGCAAGGTGGCATGAATATATCATGTTAATAATTGAAACCCTTCACAAGATGGTCAATACACTTGTATATAATGCCAGTAACCATTTCGAACTATAAAAGAAAAACAGAAAGATGTATTCGTTATACATGTGACCGAAAAATAGGTCAGTATGGTTTGGCTATCCTATGGTCTTGGGTTGACAGACGGGCAGAGGTCATGATCGGTGTGCAAGAAATGAAAGACTTGCATTGTAAATATGTACATCTGCAGCGACTTTGTTTTACTTTCTCGCCTGCTTCTAATCTAAAATGTTTTACAAAAAATCAAGTAAAACCAAGAAACTAAAAACGATACAAAAGACTTTCAAACTATTTAGAACAATAAAAAATGAATAAGGGACCGCTGGACATAAGGAGTCGATGGGGGGAGCTCCCAGGGTCCGCGATACATTCTTCATACTATCTCAAATATGATTTGGTATTTTATACATTCAGAGCATTTTATCATCAAAATTGAATTAGAATCATATACTGCCCCAAATGTTTCACATGAAAGTTGGCTTTTAAACATAGTAATTGAATTGACATCACTTCTGAAACCATAGTTCGAAATGAATGCAGCAAAAACGATAGGGATGAAGGAGAATGCATTGTTTCAATTTCCTTGGTTTTGTAACCGTTTAGTTACATAACCTCGAAAGTGTACCTTCTATACGAATTACTACATATTATGCGCGGCCCTTCTCCCTGGTTCTACACTTCACACATCATTTGTAATATCGGAGGTGGAGTCTAAACAACTTATGAGTGAGAGAGAGACATATATAGTTCGCATTGTTTAGACCATAGACCTACACACATATCAATGATTCAACCACACTTACCTCCCGAAACCAGCAGGAGAAAACATAAGCAGCTGAGCGTGCATGCGACCAAACAAGCACGAAAGTCTGGAGCCATGATGATGAAAGCGCAAGGTCATGTAAAGCTCAAGCCAGGTTTGATAATTCCAGAACAAATTGATGGAATGACCAATAATCAAACGAGAAAGTTGTTTAGCTACCCTCCGTATATATACGACTTGTTGACTGGTGTAGGCCTGTATACACGAGCTGGTTTNGGTGGGGGTGGAGCTAAGGGGTGGAGCTAGGGGGTGTAGGCCTTAATTACATTTTCGTGAAGCTATATAAAAATGGGAGCCTGCAGCCCACAGCTCCCCGGTTCCGAGGTCCATTCTTCATAGTATCTCAAATATATTTGCCATTTTATACGTCTAAAGCATTAAATCGAAAAATTGAATATAAGTCACAAGGCGGCCCTACATGTTTTATATAAAAGTTGGCGGTTGAACATAGTTATATAGAAACTGAAGTTATGAAATCAATTATGAAACCATAGACATAGTTCGAAATGAATGCAACAAGAACAAAAGGGATGAAGGAAATTGCAATTTTTTTGCCATTCCATTGATTTTATAAGATGGTTACATAACCTGAGAGTCTCGCTGGTTCTACACTACACATGTCTAGTGGAATATAGGCATGATAGGAGGTGGAGTCTAAACAAGTTTGAGAGTGATAGAGAGAGATATAGTTAAGACCATAGACATACACACATAGCAACATATACTGTAATGATTCAACCATCCTTACCTCCCGAAACCAGCAGGAGAAAAAACAAGCAGCTGAACGTGCATGAAACAAAACACACACGAAAGTCTGGAGCCATGATGATGAAAGCGCAAGGTCATCTAAAGCTCAAGCCAGGTTTAATAATTCCAATACAACTTGATGGAATGACCAAGATCCCACCGAGAAAGTTGTTTAGCTACCCTCCGTATATATACGACTTGTTGACTGGTGTAGGCCTGTATACACGAGCTGGTTTACGCCCCCTTGTAACTTGACATCAGTGACCGCGGATGAGGGGAAGATGGAGGATGGAGCGGCATGGAGGGTCTATTCACGTGGCAGACATCCCCGTCTCCCAGGGACCTGTTTACCACCGCCGAGTCCACCGAGCCTAATCCTCCTATTTATAGCTCGTCTAATATTTTTTAGCCGGGATTTTGGATTTTTCAATTTGTATCCACGTAATGAAGTGGATTGTACAGAAGAAGAAAGCAGGGATATATTTATGCTGATAAATTATATTCGATAAAAAATGACTTCGTCTGGGAACGAGGCCAAAACAGCAGGTATAGGAGCTACAAAGTAGAGAATTGTTTTATACTCTCTTCCCCTGGAATATATTCCATGAAAGTGTCATATATGTTTATAACGAAGTATCTTGGCATCACCTTTTATTACGCAATATCTTGACATCTCCTTTTATTGAAATTCATCAAAATTCAGAACGTATAAAAAAGGATAGCTTTTGGTTACAGGCATATTAAATTTCAAAGTAATGCATTAATTAGTTTTCAAGAAATTGGCGTTACAGATAGAAATGACATTTTCGTGGAATTACCCGTAGCCTCTTTCACACTTATCTGGTTTTTAGCCAGTGAACACCTGGGGAATTATTCTGATTTCTTGTCTGAAACTGCTAGAAAAACATATTTAACCGGCTGTTCGCCGTTTATAAGC
>BQKZ01012551.1:0-14063 GCA_036244855.1 Temnopleurus reevesii | reverse complement strand
GTAGGAACAATGGCGGATTGACCTGTTCGACGTAAATTACACAGAATACGAGCAAAAATGTACTCCTAATATCCTACATAGATATATTTAGGCATGTAAAGCAACTTGTGAATACATCAGCTTGTTTAACATCACTTTCTGCATCCTGGTCATTACGAATCTATACCTTTAAAGTTACACACGACTTTAAGTTCGACTGGTAACAAATCTTGCGCTGAATGCGCGTAATAATGTGAACCATTACGCACAAGAAGGGTTATCAGTCGAACGTAAAGTCGTGCGTAAAGTCTTTCTTATCTTGGTGAAACAACTTGCTTACGGATGCGGCATTAGAAACTAGTTTGGGAGCCCACTACGAAAAATTAGATTTGAACGATGTCTTTTTTTTATGATCTATTTAATAACATGATGCATCGGGGTTTTTACTTCCAGGGTTGCCTGGAATTAAATGAAATGTGAAGAAAATAGAGGCATAAAAGCCCAAGTACAGTTTTGGTAAAAGCGAATATTTTTATCACCAGATTTTGTCTTCAAATCTATATGAAATGAAATATAGTATCATAAACATATTGCACAATAGATTGTGCGAAAAATGAACGAGTTTGGGAAAAGCTATAACCTAAAATTTGCACATTTTATTAGTGTGGTGCTGCACCACACTATTTCAATATTTTCTCTCTTGATAAATGACAACTTCACATGCTCAGAATTGGATGAAAATTTCGGAATTAAATTGTTGTGTATATCTCTATATCATTCAATTGCCAAATCTCGGAAATAACTTTGTATATGCTCGATAACGAGCAAAATAATGCTATAAACAAGAGAAGGCGCTAAATATGATTTAACAGTCAAATTCAAATTTTCAAAAGAATCGGTTCGTAAAAAAAGTGTGCTATGGTCTCAAATTGTGTATAAGAATTACATGTCATGATATGCATTGCCAAAATTCACATTTCTTCATCTTTACTAAAACTATACTTGAGCTTTAAGTGTGATGACAAAGACGCATTGATGTGCAGCAAATTACCGGTGTATAATTTTCATTAATGTTGCCGTCAAGGTCACAGCGGCACATTTTATGGAGAACGGCAGGTGTCTCTTGCAAAGCAGGCCATGTGGCTTAATTGAACGAGACTAGCTACCCTGTACTTTAAAGAAAACTTGAATGAACTAATAAGTCAATGAATAAATAATAAGCTGATAACATTATGGAGGTTTTTTTCAGCTGCTAATCTAGATGATAATCTGACTTGATATCCAAAACAATACGAAAAAAAATGACGAGCCGTGCAATAAATTTGCTACAACATGCTTAGACTAACGTACGGTTATCATTGCAAAAAGAAACTTAAAGGAAAGGAAATGAAATGATGTAGTTTAGAGGCGTGTATCATACAATTCTGAATATTTACGCCAAAAGAAGAAGAGAGAAATAGGATCGCCATCTTATCGTCTCCATCCGAAAGACGGTATGCGACCAGGCTTCGAACCCACAGGCAGGAACTAACCCAAGTCTATGACTGTCCCTAACAGCTTGATTTCAGGCGCACGCCACGGCGCCTCTCAANTCAAACTTATTTGAGGTGTTTTTTTTTCAACTCGAAAATAGTCATTTTTCACCAATGAGTGGATACAAACTTAGTTCAATGGCGTCACTGCATTTCACAGTTGACCATTGAGCAACCATCAGCATGAACCAAAGCTCGAAATATGTGAAATTAAATTTCTGACAAACTTTTCAAAGTCACATGATCTCAAAGAATGTGCCTCGATTTGACCACGAGCATGACGAGTGTTTCTGAAAATCGCCCATCTTCGACTTCGATTGATCTTTTCATATCAGGTTCACAGTCAGCTAGTCAAGTTCATGATTTTCTTTCAAGGATATCGGGAAAAAAGAGAAAAAAGAGGAGAAAATCGAGCGCAAAGTGTGATGATGGGGATGCATTGATGTGCCGATATATTGCTAAAGTAGTTAATGTTATGATTAAGGCCACAGAGAAACATTTTATGGAGAACGGCAGGGATCTCTTGCAAAGCAGCCCATGTGGCTTAATTGAACGAGACTAACTACCCTGTACTTAAAAGAAAACTTGAATGAATTAATAAGTACATGAATAAATAATAAGCTGATGACATTATGGAGGGGTTTTCCCGATGTTATTCTGACATGATATCCAAAATCATATGGAAAATATTAAGAACATGCAAAGATTACCGTAAGGTTATCATTAAAAGTAGGAATATGTTTGAGATGTTGGCGCAACGCAAAAACAATGATTGTTCACCTAAGCGTAGATGGAAATTTAATTAATTGGCGTTTCACAGTTGACCACTGAGCATCAATAGACATGAAACAAAATAAGAATATAGTATTATTCCCTTTTCTGACAGACATTTCAAAGTCACCGGTGTCAAAGAATGTGCTTCGTTTTGACCTAGAGTGTTTCTGAGGATCAACCATCTTAGACTTCATTTGATCTTTTTATATCAGGTTCACAAACAATTTTTTTCAATGAGCCAGTCAAGTTCATAATTTTCCTTCAAGGTTATCGGGAAAGAAGAGAAAAAATAGGAGAAAAATCGAGCGTAAAGTGTGATGACGAGGATGCATTGGTGTGCCGATATATTGCTGAAGTCGTATTTTCATTAATGTTATTATTAAGGTCACAGCGAGACATTTCATGGAGAACGACAGGCCGGGTCTCTTGCAAAGCAGGCCATGTGACTTAATTGAACGAGACAACCCTGTACTTTAAAGAAGACTTGAATGAATTAATAAGTCAATGAATAACTAATTAGCTGATAACATTATGGAGGGGGTTTTCCCGATGTTATTCTGACATGATATCCAATATCATATGTCAAAGATTTAGAACCGTGCACGAAATTTGCGGCAACATGCAAAGACTACCGTAAGGTTATCATTTAAAGTAGAAATATGTTTGAGATGTTGGCGCAACGCAGAAACAATCACAATTGTTCACCTAAGCGTAGATGGAAATTCAATTCATTGGCGCTTCACAGTTGACCACTGAGCATCGACATGAAACAAAATAAGAATATAGTATATTCCCTTTTGTGACAGACATTTCAAAGTCACCGGTGTCAAAGAATGTGCTTCGATTTGACCATTAGTTCTTCCGATAGCCATCCATCTTCGACTTCGATTGATCTTTTCCTATCAGGTTCACACTACACTCATTTTCAATGAGCCAGTCAAGTTCATGATGCATCTGTGGTTTTCTATTCGGAGCTATCTGGAAAGGAAAAAATGAGGAGAAGATGTGTTATGTAAAGTGTGATGATGAAGATGCCTGGATGTGTCGATATGATGAGTTTTATTAATAATTATGTTATTTGCAAGGTCACAGCCGGCGGCACATTTTATGTAGAAAACGGCAGGACTCTCTTGCAAAGCAGACCATGTGGTTTGAAATAGACTGCCATGCACTTTGAAGAAAAATTTAATTAATGAATAAGTAAATAAATGAATAATAATAATAATAATAATAATAATAATAATAATAATAATAATGTCTTATTTACCCAGGGTAGCCACATTCAGCTGTAAACTAGCTGCTCTTCCACCGGGCCCTGCATAACACAAAGTTATTATTACCCTCTCCTTTCTTAAATGCCGAGGGCCTGGTAAGAAGGCAGATGGTCCCATTTTATAAGTCTTTGGTATGACTCGGCCGGGGATCGAACCCACGACCTTCCTTTCATGGGGCAGACGCTCTACCACTGAGCCACACATAATGAACTGATGGCATTATCATGTTCATGGATGTTAATCTGGAATGATATACAAATTAATATGATAAAAATTTAGTGTCGTGTAAGAAAGTTGCAACAATATTCATAGATTACCAAAAGTTTATCCAAGATCCATTTCAAATAAAAAGAAAATATGTAATAATGTGTGGCTTGTTTGATAATTTTTTTTTTCAATGTTGACTCAACGCAGAAGTAGTCAGTGTTCACCAAACCTTAGATGGATCGTTTGTGTCATTGCATTTTACAGTTGACCACTGAGCAACCATCGACATGAAACAAAATCCTCAGAATATGTAATACCGGTATCGTGTTTCTGACAGGCTTTTGTAAGTCACGTGGTGTTAAAGAATGTGCTTCGATTTGACCACGAGGGTTTCCGAGAATCATCCATTTTCTTCTTCGATTGATCTTTTCATATCAGGTTCACAGACACTTACTTTCAACGAGCAAGTCAAGTTCATGATGCATCGGGAGTTTGCTTTCCACGGTCATATATGGAACGAAGGAAAAGCGAGGAAAATGTGGGCTTAAACCGATGGACCAGTTTTGGGAGAGATGGCGCTTTAGGTATCTAATTACTTTGTGAGCTGCAGTAAAAGTAGTATCATAATGGAGCTTTTAAATGGCAAATTAGAGCATTTTCATAGTTTGTTTGAATAAAAGTAATCAAGAAATGACTTATTTATCGCAGAATAAGAAATGACGACAACATTGCTCTCCCAAACACAGCGTGCTTCACATACTAAATGAATATGAACTCACACGCCGGATACTGTATATTACCACCGGTCGCTCCAGCCATTCTACGCTGCTCGACCCGGCATGCGAATCATTAGTACACCGCAGGAATGACGTGTGATTGGCATTTTCGAGGCGGAATAGGCCAGAATATGTGCGAAAATCTTCTCCTAATATCGTACATAGCAATATTTAGGCTTGTAAAGCAATTTGTAAATACGTCGGCTCGTTTGACATTAATTTCTGCATCCCCACCATTACGAATACATACCTTTAAAGTGTGACGATGAAGAATCATTGATGTGCCGATATTATTATTTTCATTAATGTTATTCACAAGGTAACATCGGCACATGTTATGGAGAGAACGTCAAAGCTCTCATGCAACGTAAATCTGTAATTTGTCATTTGAAGAAAGAAAACTTGCATGAATAAATAAATGAATGAATAAAAAGCTTATAATATTATGAAGCTTTTCAGTGGCTTATTTTATATATAGCATTTAAACACGCCATCTCTCTAGTCTCTAGTCACCTATTCAGAGGCGCGAGACAAATTATCTGATAGGATATCCAAGATAATATGGAAAAGATTTAGAACCGTGCAAGAAATGAGCAACGACATGCAAAGACTACCATGATGTCATCATTAATTCACTGCAAATAGAACTTTATTTAAATGTATGGCTTGTTGGAAAGAAACGGTATCATGGTTCACCAAAGCATGGATGGAAATTTGATTTGCTGTTGTCGCTGCAGTATACAGTCGACTATTGACAGTGTTTGAGCATCTATGAGCATGACAAAAACTCTCAAAATATATGATATTTCTCTTTTCTGACAAACTTTTTTAAGTCACGTGGTGTCAAAGAATGTGTTTCGATTTGACCACGAGAGTTTCCGAGAATCGTCCATTTTCTTCTTCGATTGATCTTTTCATATCAGGTTCACAAACACTTATTTTCAACGAGCCAGTCAAGTTCATGATGCATCGGAGGTTTGCTTTCCACTGTCATATATGGAACGAAGGAAAAGTCAGGAAAATGGGGGCTTAAAGTATGACGATGAAAAATCATTGATGTGCCGATATTATTATTTTCATTAATGTAATTCACAAGTTAACATCGGCACATTTTATAGAGAGAATCTCAAGGCTCTCTTGCAACGTAAAACTGTAACTTGCCATTTAAAGAAAACTTGAATGAATAAATAAATGACTAAATAAAAAGCTGATAATATTATGAAGCTTTTCAGTTGCTTATCTGATAGGATATCCAAGATAATATGGAAAAGATTTAGAACCGTGCAAGAAATGAGCGACGACATGCAAAGACTACCAAGATGTCATCATGAATTCACTGCAAATAGAACTTCATTTAAATGTATGGCATGGTTGAGAGAAACGATATCATCATGGTTCACCAAAGCATGGATGGAAATTTGATTTGCTGTTGTCGCTGCAGTATGCAGTCGACTATTGATAGTGTTTGAGCATCTATGAGCATGACAAAACCTCTCAAAATATATGATATTCTCTTTTCTGACACACTTTTTAAAGTCTCGTGGTGTCAAAGAATGTGCTTCGATTTGACCATTAGTGCTTCCGATAACCACCCATCTTCGACTTCGATTGATCTTTTTATTTCAAGTTCACAAACACTTATTTCAATGAGCTAGTTCATGATGCATCGGAGGTTTGCTTTCCACAATCATATTTGGAACGAAGGAAAAGTGAGGAAAATGTGGGCATAAAGTATGACGATGAAAAATCATTGATTTGCCGGTGTATTATTTTTCACGGGTGTTATCCTCAAGGGCACTGCGGCACTTTACTAAGATATTCAAGTCTTTAATGTTAAGGTTCAGTCTCACATATGCGTTTATACCAATCAATTTGTCCCCACCTCAAAGCTGGCCCACACATTTGCGTTTTTAGCCTGCATCGGCCAAGCGTTTTGGAAAATTAAAAACGCCCCATTGACGCACAAAGACGCAGGTTATACGTTGGACTGTCGTTCTATGTTCCTTGAGCGCAAGCCAGATGTCAGTCCACCGTCTGATCAGTTTATACTGTGCGTTATGTGAGAGTTTTTAATTACAAAGAAACGTTGTGACGATGCAGGCTGAAAACACAAATGTGCGAGTCGGTCTTTAAATTAAATTTAGCGCATAAACACAAATAATACGCTTGATTGACGCTGAATTCGTTCAGCTGACTTGGCTGTTAGAACGCAAACATTTACAGTTTTTTCTTACTATATGTATGCATTTACGTATATGTGTAACAGAGTGTGTTTGTGTTTGAGTTTGATTGTGTGTGTGTGTGTATATGTGGATGTGTGTGCGTGTATACATATATATATATATGTGTGTGTGTGTGTGTGTGTGTGTAGGCTGAGCGCCAGACGAAAGCCTTCAATGTCGGTCAAGCGTATTTCTGCGTTCACGGAGCGTCTTTTGAATTTCACTTCGTGAAAAACGGACGAAATGACTGGACATATATCAATTAAAATTTACTTATGTGGCTTTAAAAAAACATCTAAAGGCAACTTCAAACATATATGTACAAAACTTCGCAATCAGTCAAAAATATTTTGATTATCAGTTGTATGAACAGTGCCCTGTGCAGTGGTATGTACACTCTATGTAAACTCTTGTGCAAGGATTTTTGGGGTCTGGGAAATATATCAAGAGTGATTTTATATAAAGAATTAGTCAAGATATTTGCGACACCGAAGATTCCTAGGGGAAGATTAGGGCGCAGAGGTCATTATCATTTGGTGACATTTGATCAACACCCATGTCAGTAGTTAAATCAACGCTAATGCATTGTAATATGAGAACATGAGGGACTAAAAGCATGATTGCCCGACATACAACCAGCTTAGGTTACGGATTAAGTAAACTCGCATGCCAAATCAGGGCACTCAATCACTGGCTTCAACCCTGAAGTGAAACCCACACCGCTACCTGTCCGATGGAGGTTGAAGTTAGCACCCGTAATCTGACACATCTGACATTTGATCCTGGAAGCATTTTTTCACGTTGATTATTAACAAAATATTTTTTTATTTTTGTGAATCTAAAGATCTCTCAAAATGTGTCTAGTTTTACAATAAAGTTGAGAGAATCTAGTCTATTACGGACTTTAAGTAAACATTGCATTTTCACGTTGATTATTAACAAAATATATTTTTTTTAATTCTTGGGGACTAAAGATCTCTCAAAATGTGTCTAGTTTTACAATAAAGTTGAGAGAATCTAGTCTATATACGGATCTTAAGTAAACATTGCATTTTCACGTTGATTATTTAACAAGATTTTTTTTTTTTGAGACCTAAAGATCTCTCAAAATGTGTTGATTTTTACAATAAAGTTGAGAGAATCTAGTATATTGCGGATAAAATAAACATTGCATTTTCACGTTGATTATTTAACAAAATATTTTTTTTCGTGGGGACCTAAAGATCTCTCNTAAAGTAAACACTGCATTTTTCACGTTGATTATTAACAAAAAAAAATTGGGGGGGACCTAACGATCTCTCAAATTGTGTTTATTTTTACAATAAAGTTTAAAGAATCTAGTATATCGCGGATAAAATAAACATTTAAATTTTCACATTGATTATTCAACAAAAAAGATTCTTGGGGACCTAAAGGGACGTAAAGATTTCTCAAAATGTGTTTATATTTACAATAAAGTTGAGAAAATCTAGTGTATCAGGAATAAAATAAATCTTTCCTTTCCTCTTTGCATGACTGCTTTGAATGGATTTCCCACGACGTTTCATATCGATTCAACATTTCTTTATAGCCCTAAACCCTTCGGGAGTATATCCTTTAGTATTCATTTCTCTCTTTCCACTTGCTACACCTGTACACGTCCTGCTTTCTCCTAACCTATACCGCTAAAGTATTTATTATGTCCCTGTTGCTAATAATGCTTGAACATTTTGTTTGAATAATTTTGAACGCATCGATCAGTTTGGGAAGAGATGGCGCTTTAGATAGTACACACAAAAATAAGAACTCACAGATTTGAGTAACATGACACTACAGGGTGAGTAAAAAAAAATGTCCTCCAACTTTGAAGCTGTCCTGTTCAGAATCTAAAATTATCATTCTGAATTTGATGGTATGTCCTGAAAGAGTACTTTCCAAAGAACATTTTGGTACCATATTTATGTACATTATTGCATGCATGACTGAACAAGAGACGATTGTTCTTGAGGAACAAAATGTCACTTGCGCCAAGTGGCTGGGTGAAGACAAAAACAGCCTTTGATCGTGGGGCAGTTGGACAGATAATGGCTCAAACAAGCTCAAACAAGCATTTACAATTGCACACACACACACGCACGCACGCACACACCCACACACCCACACACACTCACATAAACACACACATGCACACACACACACACACTCAGAGTAAACCACACACAAACTGCACACAAAGACGCCTACATACGCGCACAATTCATACACAGAAATCAACAAATAAACATAATTTTGTGTTTCGTCGCAAAAGTCTCTGGCCAAAACTATTTCTTGTGGGGAAGTCTCCGGTATTCACCAATCCATCTGCAGACATATCAGATCGAGCTACGACAGGGTATGGATATTTTGAGCCTCGGGAAGATGGAGGGAATGCTCCATCCAACATGGATCCATCATGCACAGTTGTGTATCGTCCGTCAGGAACAGAAGACAAGTGAAGGATTGAGCTAAGAATAAGAGTAGCGGGCACTTTAAAAAAGAAACAATTTTTAAGTCTGATCTTTAAAAAATTTACAAAGCTTTAAGAGATATGTTCTCCATGTTCTTATTCACAGATGTTACAGAGTACTGTTTTACAAGTGTGGGTGTGTGCGGGTGTGCACGTGTGTGCACGTGTGTGCGTATGTGCGTGGTTTGGGATTATGTTTGTGTGTATGTGTGTGTGTATGTGTTTGTGTGTCTATGATCAACGGGTTTTGTGAGACTTTCTCTGGTTACGAAAGAAAACTGAATAGGTAGTAAAATTGTCGATAAGCTCTTACCACTTAGATTTTGCACCCGTGTGTGTGTGTGTGTTGTGTGTGTATGTGTGTGTGTGTGGGGGGGGGTTTATGTTTCGGTGTAGGTGTGTATTAGGTGATTTGCTGCATGTGTTTTTGTGTGTATGCATGTACGTGTGTGTTTGAACATGCTTCTGTCTGTCCAAGGGACACAAGTTATTTTCACTGTTTTCATCTTCACTCAGCCACTTGGCGCAAGTAAGATTTAATACCTTTAGAAAAGTTGTCTCGTGTGCGGTCATGCGTGCAAAAATACCAATAAAAGTGGTACCAAAATATTCTTTGGAGAATACTCTATCAGGATATACCATCAAATTTGGGATTATAATTTTATGTTTTGAACAGGATGGCATCAAAGTTGGAGGACATTTTTTTTTACTCACTCTGTATAATGACACATAGTTGAGTATTTTCATGAATATACTTACCAACGTGTCATTATAGTGTCACTTTTTAGATTTTACTCAGATCCATGAGTTCTTTTGTGTGTACTTTGTGAGCTGCAGTATATTACCACAATTTTAGCCAAGGAGCTCGATCCCACACTACATCCTTACTCCCTGAACTTTACTAGCTACCCATACAGCAACGCATATTTTCAAAAGCATTCCTATATATCTTCAAAGTACTGAATAATAATATGTCACCACAATACCTCTCTAATACTATTGAACTATATACACCCTCTCGAAACCTCCACTCTTCATCGGACACTCATAAACTTGTTATACCAAAGTGTAGACTCAAAACAGCTGAAAAGCGCTTCTCAGTAACTGCTCCAAAACTCTGGAAGAGTATCCCTCTTGCATTACGGGCAATTTCAAATTCCGGTACGTTTAAAAAACATCTTAAGACTTACTTTTTTCCACAGTAATCAAATTGTTTTGATTTTTCTTATTCTGTTAAATTGTAAAGCGCTATGGTATTCTCTGTTTTTAGCGCTATAGAAACAATCTATAGTATTATTATTAACAACAGGTTAAAGCATTTGACAATTTATCTAAATAAAGAACCAAAAATGGCTTAATTATCACGAAACAAAAGTGACGACATACGTCGCTTTCTTCAACAGCACATCGTACAACGTGCAAAATGAATTCAAGCTCAACTCCACACACAATACCACCGTATTCACTAGCCGTATTCACTGGCGGACTATTCATGCAGCGCTCCGCAGGAATAACGGCGTAAATATTCATTATTGAATGATAAATGCCTTAAAATACCAATTTAGTTAGTTAATTAGTTATAACGGGCGATTTGCATTTTAAACTGAAATAAGCGAGAATACATGCCAAAATCTTTTACTTTTTCGTAAAGAGCTATATTTATGCATCTACAGCAATTCATAAATACATCAGCTCGTTTCACATCAATTCCTGCATCATGACTGTTACTAATCTATACCTTCTGGGCCCCGTAACATAACGGTTTGCGATTGCTTGCTAATCTGATAGCGATTGATATCAATCGCAAGTCTATGGCAAATCATGTACTAAAGTTTGCAATTGATCGCAAAGTAAAATAGCGACTAATCGCAAACCTTTATGTTACGGGGGCCCTGGTCTAATTCGCTTTATTGTTTATACATAAAAAAAGTATTCTTGAACATTGAAAAAAACCCGCTGCGCCGACGCAGGATGGAAAATCAAAGGTGTGAGTCGACCATTACTCGTTAAATCGTGAAACTAGCAGCGTTTTGCTGTATTGATGCCAGGCCTTTGTCTTATGGTGCCTTAAAGCTTGTTTCCACAATGCATTGGCCTTTGAACGTCACACCTTAAGGGTGAAGTCTACCTTGGCCTTGCTTGGAGGGGGCAATGCCTTAACCTTGGTATAGAGGGTCAGGCCTTGATTGCGACACTGGAAATTATGTGTAAAATGGATTTGGGGGATGACAATCGGGTAAATACAATTCGGATACTTACACATCTCCTCCATTTCCATTGAATTCATAATTTCATTAAAAAAAACATTAAAATTTCTATGTTATCAAATTGTTTATGTTCAAATTAGTATTTATGTTTGAATCATGTTAGGATTTTTTTTATACATGTCCTTGATTTGTTAGAAAGTACCATTGTATTATTTTGTATCAAGATTGTTTTATATAATTTATATTGATTTTGTTATATGATTCATATGGAGATGCATTTTTTTTTTTATTAATTGGCAACTCTGCAATATCAATCACGCTACACAAACTA
Organism: Temnopleurus reevesii; assembly: GCA_036244855.1. Taxonomy (NCBI): domain Eukaryota; kingdom Metazoa; phylum Echinodermata; class Echinoidea; order Temnopleuroida; family Temnopleuridae; genus Temnopleurus; species Temnopleurus reevesii. The sequence goes on along the minus strand of BQKZ01012551.1, from coordinate 2,276 downwards.
TCATCTAAAGTAAAATGAAAAATATCAATTTTCATCCATTTCACGCACAAACAAACACAAGGCGCACAAGCAAACACAACGTATGTAAGGCTCACACTCAAACATATATGCACTCACACAAACATATCCACACACACACACACACACACACACACATTTTTATATACTGTTCAGAAAAATGCATTGGTGTGCAGATATACGAAATTAGATCTTGCTCCTTTAATTGGTGATAGATTCGGGAGTACCACTCGGGTAAATATACTATTCGAACACGTTCACATCTAACTTAGATCATAGATTAAAGTTGTTTTTAAAATGCTTGTGTTCAGCTGCCACTCTGCATTTTTTTCATCACAGCACACAAAGTCTCACCTACTATATGAAATATACACATTCCCGTCCATTACAAGAACAACCAAATGCAAGACGCGCAAGCAAACAGAACCTACTTAAAGCTTACACTCAAATATACATACATGCAGTACACCTAAGTGCAGACACCCAAAACAGAAAACTGCATATTTCTAAACAAAATTAAATGTTGCTTTTGTAATTCGTGATAGATTTTGAAGTAGCAATCGGGTAAATACCATTCGAACACGTTAACATCTAACTTAGATCGTACAGAAACATCCAACGTTGTTTTAAACTGCTTTCCATCAGCCTCTCGGTATTTTTTTCATCACAACAAGCAGACTCTCACCCACACCCACATAAAATACACACATGCCACCCCATCTAAAACGCACGCCCACCCACCACACGCACCGCACGCACAACCACAACACGCACAAGCAGAAAGCAACCTACACACAAACATATACACCCACACATATATACACCTACACACACACTTATAAAATATGCAGAAACCCACTTATCTGTTCTATTGAAAAAGTCTACACACAAACGTGCACCCACACATGTATACACCTACACACACCCATGAAATGCGCACATACCAACCTATCTGTTGTATTTAAGAATAGGACAAAATGAATTTGATTCCTATTTTTATGTGCTCAAAACAAAACAACAAAAAAGAAACATTCTAATCAACATGTAGCTGTGATAACGATACAAAAACAACACACAATTGCCTGATTGTAGACAGATAATGAATGTAACGAAATGCGTACACATTGCAAGAGATCAAACATGCTGATGAGAAAGGTCTTTTCATTATCTGTTTTATTTGTGTCCAGAGTAGAATAGCTTCGAGAATCAAAATGTTGATTAGGAAGGTATTTTCATCATCTGTTTTATTTTAGTCCAGAGTAGAATAACAACGAAAATCAAAATGTTGATTACAAAGGTCTTTCCATTATCTGTTTTATATTCGTCCAGAGTGGAATAACTCCAAGAATCGGGATGATACATACATTTGAAACTGATTAAAATAGATCGCGCTCATTCGTTCTTGATGGATCGAAACTGTTAGGATTGTTCATTTGTGTTTCCTCTTCAATTCCACTGCTTTTCTAAAGGCCGACTTCCACCTTTGCGTTTTTAGCCTGCGGCGGCCCAGCGTTCTTGGAATTCAAAAACGCTCCCTGGACGCACTGGATACCTATATCAGACGGTGGACTGACGTTAGACTTGCGCTTAACGTCAAGCGTCAGTGCATTGTATGACCTGCGTCTTTCTGCGTCAAGGGAGTGTTTTTAATTTCCCCAAACGCTGGGCCGACGCAGGCTAAAGACGCAAAGGTGTTAGTCAGCCTTTAAAGCCATTATGCAGTCAAGGTAACTCAGAGCGTTGTCTCATCCCATCCTCATCGACTCCAAGAAAATTAGAAAATACGCAGTTTGTTTTGCTTTGTTTTGTTTTTATCGATTCTCGCATGAGACGTATACTCGACGCATGCGCTTAGGATCAAAATAATCATGACCACAATCCTTACCCTCACATTCATCAGGCGCGTTTGAAGAAGAAGGGGGTTAGTGAATGGGCGCCCCATTCGATTTTTTTTTTGTTTTTTTTTGGGGGGGGGTGGAGAAAAGAATATTATTGAAAAAAAAGGGCAAAAATAAGTGTGTATTTAGTTTTTACCTCATTATTTGTTTTTTTTTTGCTTGTAATACAAAAGGTTGAACTACATTTCGACCCTCTCCCTTCAACTGCAATATTGCATACGCACCTATTTGTCAATAATAATCATTTCAGGGTAACTGAGATTCACTTTGATGGAAAAATGTAAAATCTATATTTCCATTGTAGAGATGACATATGACTATTAGGGGGCAGTAACAAATAAAATAATAAGAAATAATTTC
>BQKZ01012550.1:0-16313 GCA_036244855.1 Temnopleurus reevesii | reverse complement strand
TTCTACAGGATACAATGAAGATGAATACACCAAGACCAACGTGGTAAGCACCGGATCTATACACCATGAAATACTTAGCACCATCTATTGTGAATGCTTAATAAACACCTTGTGTAATATACACCAGAGCTAAATCAAGTGGTGCTTAATGAACAGAGGTGATAATTGTAACAACATTCTACAGGACACAATGAGGATTAATACACCAAGACCAACGTGCTAAGCACTGGATTGATACACCATGGAATACTTGGCACCATCTACTCATAAACACCTTCAGTAATAACATCACAGTTGAATCAAGCGATGCTCATTGAACATTGGTTGATAATTGTAATAACATTCTACAGGGTACTATGAGGATCAATACACCAAAACCAATGTGCTAAGCACCAGATTGATAACACCATTAAATAAAATTTTTTATAGGTATAATGAACACCATCAGATTTTTAACCCCATGCTTTGTAACCACCATAGTTGAATCAAGACATGGTCTAATATTTGCGATAATATTCAAAGAATCCAATGAGAATCGAAACACCAAGACCAATATGTTTAGCACCCTAGAAACACCAAGTGTTTGTTCTCTTTTGGTCTAGCGTCTTGAGGTTGTAAATGTGCAAGAGTCGCACTTCTAAAGCCATCTCACCTGTGAATTTGGAAGCTTTATCATGTACGTGGACAATTACAAAGCGACTATGCTTTTTCACTAGACATCTTTACCTTTTATGAGAGAATATCAAACAGATTTCTGTGATTGATAATGAATTTTAAATATCGACCGAAGCAAATTTGTCAGAATTTAAAAGAGTACCATGGCCTAAAATTAACAAAGAGAACACTAAATGAAACAGATTTTACAAAATGAATGCATAATGACTTGCATCTCCCAGTCCTACCAAATCTGAAAAAAGGTTTTAAAAACCACTAAGATTCACCCTTTTGAACATTCTCCTTGATTGTGATCAATTTCCCCTTCCTTTTTTACAAAATCTCCGTGATTATTGAATATGAATGTTGTTAGCTCTGCATCCTACAATGTGAAAGCATACTCCAATGGTGTATTGGTATGGTTACATTTCTGGAGAAAATAGAAGTTGGTTTTCAAGAACTAAAAGAGCTTAAGTTGTATTTTCTATTATTTTTGTATTTTTCAGTGGCCTTTCTGTGTGACAGGAGACCACTCTAAAACAAGTGAAACAATAAACACAAATGTGTATAATTGTATGTCAACTGCTTTGATTGTGTCTTTTTGTCAAGGTGATTCCCTTTTTTGTGGGGTGGGGGGGGGGCGATCAATAGTTCTGTTCACACTGACTGAAAAGAAATACGGAGGCGTGGTTTAGTGGTTCTGACTCTCGCATTTCAGCCCGAGGGTCGTAGGTTCGAATCCCATCCATGGCGTCAATTTCCTTCAGCAAGAAATTTATCCACATTGTGCTGCACTTAACCCATGTGAGGTTAATGGGTACCGATAGGAAGAAATTGCTTGAATGCTTAGAGCACTGAATGGTAGCTATGTTATAGCCGAGTAATAATGCACAGAGCGCTTAGAAACACTTCGTATTAAAGCGCTATATAAATGTTGTGTATTATCATTATTATCATACATTTGGCACCAAGGCAAGCTTGTACAAGTCGCCTTCTCGCCTTCTTATTTTAAACAAGACGCCTAGGCTTGTTTTGTACAAGTTTGTACAATTCACCTCATCTTTTCAACCAAAACAAGGCGCCTTGGCGAGTTGAATAGCTCACCTTCTTGCTGAATGTATATGCTTCCATAGAACTATCATATGGAAACTTAAAAGGACAGTCTACCCCAAAATAATATTTCTTGAGCAGGGGCCGGAACATTAGATGAACAGAATAAGAAGATTTTGAGAAAAATTGATCAACTAATAAGAAAGTTATGAATGTTTATATGTTTAGACAAACATCAGATATAAAATTTTTCCACATGTCCACATGTCATAACTGTGTACTTAATTCCAGTCCTTGAGATCAGCAATATGACAGGTATGAATCATGAACCTTCAGTGTTTCATTTAGGGGAACTCTACCACTATGCCTAGAAACCCTGTTTTTTTTATGTAACCTGCGGAGGGGGGGGGGCGTTAGTGGCGGGGTACAAGGCAATGGTGCAAACTTTAAGCTTTGCTTCTTAGCCCCTTGGGGGATTCAAAATATTTTTTTTACTAGCGACCTTCTGATTCCAAAATGTTTGACAACTTTTCTCTCATAAATGAACTCCCTCTTTTTTTCTTCGCTAGACAAACCCGCTCTTGACACATCTCTGAATCCGGTTCCTATTTCATTTTGATTACATTTTCTTCTTAATTCAGGCGGCAAAATCCAGGTTAACACCAGTTTACGCCCATGCCATATCAATTGTACCTATTGTACACGAAGCATTCCTATCATTCCTTCGTAACAAAAAGAAAGATGACAAATTTCTCACACGATATAAAAGCATGTTTATAATAAATTACATCTTTTACGAATATCTGTCAATCTGGACAAAATGTGGTAACGCCCTAACCATATTGGATTTAGAAAACCGAATAAACTCTTTCTTTAAAGATATCAATTGGAAATTGTACAAACAACAGGGTTTACAAAAGCGGTTAAACACTTGCTAAAGTGATTTATTTACCCCATTTCAAAGCACCAAGTTCAAAGAATTAAACCTCCTTATTTTCTCATATGTCTGTTCAGGCCCTAGTCACACAGATGCGCGGAACCATCACGAATCAACACGACTCTTTGTTCGGAGGCAGTATGACTGTAAACTTAACGAAGAGTTTTGTTCAATCGTGTTGCATGCGGGCCTATGTGACTGCGGCTCTTGGCTAAAAAGGACAACGATTACTCGTTTTGCCGAACTTTGCTTTCGGTGGCAAATTCATATTTGATATAATGACGGAATGTTTATTTCGACTTGGAAATCATATTTGCTTTTTTTTTGCTATTCAAGTGGTTAAAAATGTATCCAGACGGCATATTTGAGACGTAAGGAATTTCCAGTTTTAGGATGATCTCGTTTAGCGACGTACACATTTCTGTGTTCTCTCTGAATGGGTATAATTTTGGCGTCTGATGTTTTTGGAAATAGCCAGCGAGATCTATTTATCTGTATTGCCCAATGAAAAATCTCGATGTAGAAGTTAAAAAATGCACTCTTAGATATAAGAAATTAAAAATACTTGGTCTTGTGGTTGGGGCGTCCGTCTCGATGGACCGGGAGGTTGTGGGTTCAAACCTTATGACAGCATAATTTTAAAATGAAACTCTGCATTTTGCAAGCGCGATGTACCCAAAAATACGTATCTGAAAGGATGGTTTTCACAAACCATGGAATGACCTCACTTGCCAGCAGAGGTCCGCAATATGAAATGAAAGTGAAGACCTTTTTTTTTGCATGTCGGGTCATCGGCTAGAATTGCATGGAGACCCCCATCGTCTTTTTTTTTGGTTTTTGGGGTTTTTTTTTTCTTTTTGCTAAAAGGGTCTACCTTGTCCAATTTGCATCCTCACAACTGTCCTAGGTACGGGGAAACGGGCTATCACACACCTCTCAAGAAAAGTTAGAATTCATATTTCCTGACGCAGTCCACCAGGGGCCAATTACACGAAATGGTCTATATATCCTTTACTTGCTAAGACCTCATAGTTAACTTCTTGTACCAGCCTGTTAACATGTACACTTATGTTCATCCGTCTATGTTAAAAGGTTGGCACAAGAAGTTAATACGTCTTAGCAAGAAGCGGATAGCTATAAGACCATTTCGTACAACTGGCCCCAATTATTTTGGATCCTAGTTTGGAATGCCTTCCCCTACGCATCTATGATCTTTTAGATAAGTAGTTCGGTGTGTACAGGCTTTCCTGGGGCCCGTAACATAAAACAGGTTTGCAATTAATCGCAAACTTTAGTACATGATTTCCTATAGACTTGCGATTGATATCAATCGTACGATCGATTGGAAAGCTTAATGTTACGGGACCCAGAACACTTTATTTGCAAAATGGGCGGGACAGCGATGTGAAGTATTAATCAGTTTTATTTGCTTGGAACCTTTTATTAATGACATTTGGCGCCGTTTCGTTACGCGTTCTGAAATGTAGCGGTCGATTTTCTGAAGCTCACCCCTAATGTAAAATACAGAACCAAGGGTGGATCCAGATTTTTTTAAGGGGGAGGGGGCTGGCACATGCGTCAATTTGTTCCGAAATTTAAATATTCTTAAATGCGATTTCCTGGCATCTCAGACCATATTTGTAAAAAAAAATTATATAAAGTGAGTGATGTACCGCCTAATTCTCTCTCGCTTTCGCCTTTTTCTTTCATTTTTTGCCGCAAAATAGGGGGGGGGGGACGCCGGGACGCCTCCCCTGGATCCAGTACTGAGAACGTGCTTATAAAAATGTCCCCGATAAAATGAGAGTGAAAGACAGAACAGCACAATAATCATAAAGATATTAATTATGCATTGATATATTTGCCAGGTTGTGAAAATATGACCTTAAACAAAGCACATGTATTCTAGATAAAAAAAAATATTCAAGATGTTCAAAATTATGGTCTACGAAAATCAGTTTACTATATAGATTTAAATATAATTAACTCAAAACTGCAATCCAACCAGAATAGGTAAAATCACAAAATATTCATATGTACAAAAAAAGTGATATATTTATTAAGACTAATTACTTAATTAGATATACATGTATAGTGGATGACTTCAAGTNCATTCCTTTACGCCCCCACCCCACCCTCCCGCTCTCTATCTCTCTCTCTCTCTCTCTCTTATCTTTCATTCTCTTTGTCTGTTTCTTTTTTTTTTGCTTTTTGCTCTTAAAATGTGGTTATGGGATTCGTCTATAAAATGAAATAAAATTCAGATATTCTGTCATGGTTGAATGAGCACACTCGATACGGAAAGCAATAAAGACAAGAAATCGCAGTGGTTTATCACATACATGTACCTAGTTATTTTAGTAGAGGTAGCTAATTACGTGCATCTCAATTTTACGTTGATGATGGAATTGATGATGGAATGATGAATTATTGCGGTATATGAACGCTTCTTTGATATTGAAAAAAAAAGTGATACTTTTCCCAGGCCAGGGGTGCACCCTTCGACGTTTCATATGATATCTTCGCAACAAGAATATCACTGACGCTGCGTTACATGACATTATTGTTCGAGTCTTGCTGAACGTTTAGGACCAAATACTTGACTCCTGGAGGGTGTTTCATGAAATTAGTCGCAGTAGATATTAGTCAGAGCTAATTAAATCTCTGGTTGTTGCCATGGTAACTGTTTGAGAATGACTGCTTATTGCTGCGACAAAATGTCATGAAACACCCTCTCCGATTTGCGGTTCTGAGATTAAATTTTTATATTATGCAAAAGTATGTAATAGCAAAATTGCGAGAAAAAAAGGCTCACGCAAAATTATTCAGAGCAAAAGGGGTGTACCACAAAATAAAAGATTAAAAATTAATAGGAGCAAAAAATTTGGTGAGCATGCAGAAATTAAAAGTTTGGCAAATCATTAAAAGTTTTCATACATGTTGCCAACTTGATGATGCTATTGATGCACTACTCATCATCATTTATTTTTGTATAATGTTATTATGCAAAATTCATCATCTCTACAGAAAGATACTTAGTTTGTACTTAGGTAAATTGCAAATGGGCCTATATTGACATATCTACATGCTAGTCAGCATAGTATTGAGTAAATCATACTTTTGGTAAAACGCTATATTTGAAAATATTTAAAATGAACCTAATAATGATGTTATTAGTAGCCAAATTGTCGAAATATTTAAACATTCATAACTTTCTTGTTATTTGTCCTATTGTCTTAATATTTTTCTGTTCTGTTCATCTGATTCTTTTGCCGTGTTAAACAAAATAATGTTATTTTGTTGTAGACTCATCTTTAAACACTTTTATCATTATTCATTTTAAAAAGTGATTGCTTCTGTTGGTCAGGTTATCATTTTTGCTCTGTTTTATTTATACAGTGCATGACATTCACATCTTTATATTTTCATATTTTAATACCGGAATGGTTTATATAAATGAAATGAAAAAAAAATGAAATTTCGATAAATTAAAACACACATAACAATTTATCCAAACAATAAAAAAAACATACCACAGAGGGTGAAAATATACCTACATTCTGAATGGAAACATTGCGAAATGGATATTGCTTCAAGTGGCTTATTTTTTTTTAAGAATGTCATAATTGCTTAAGTTATTTCATGAAACGGAAATATGATAAATAAATTGCAAATTTTTATGCACCAGAAGATCCTTTTATCCAGTTTTGCTCAAACCATACGGAAAGTTTAAATATTGTTTAATAGCACTATCAAGCGGAAATCATCTCATTATGTTTATGAACTTTATTTCCTCATTAAAACTGCATAGTGTGTCATAAAATTGTGAAAAAACTGTGGTGAAATCAACACAAAAGGTATATTTCCTTTATTGGCCATATCATTGTTCTGTACAACAGCAAACCATGGGTCTTCGAAGCTTCCTGGTAGTGAAAGTGATAGCAAAGTATTTTGATGAAAAAATGTTGAAAAAAATTGGTTTTGATCAGTAACAAATTCTCAAACCAAATACATGTACTGCTAGAAAAAAAATGTCCCTTCAGTCCTCTTTGGCAACATATTGGTGAGGCTTAAATGGATTATGGAATGCTCGGACATAAATCTCCTTAACCCATGTTTTATACTTTTATGCCATACACCAATTTATGAAATTACGACGCTCTGAAAATGGAATACGACATCTGAAAAAGCAAGAATTTTGTTTGCAATGTGAATGGTGTGTGTGTGTATTTTTACCCCTGACTAAAAAAAGATGATAATTGATACCCAAATATTTGGTCAGAATCTTCAAAAGACTCGTCAAACGAGAAATGAAAAAATTGAGAGCTTTATTTAATGACTTAGAACCCTTAGATTGCTTGTATAAATTAGCATAATTGTGTTTATACATCCCTTTAGTTTACGTCACCAGTGGTGCGTATAACAATTTTTGTCTCGGATATGCATTCCCGTGGTCGGGACGAGGGTAGAGTGGAGGCATATTGCATTGGTCGACCTAGTCCCCCAGGCCTTGATGGGGGTCGAGTTTGAAAATACTCTGGTAGAACTAGGGTTCAACAGAAAGGTGTAATGTGCGATGAGTTCAAGAAATCTCATTGCAAATGTCACATTTATATTGCAGCATCAAGAATCATATGTAAGAACTAATAGCGGCCATTTTAAATCAAATGTGGGTTGTGGGTGACGAATCACAATGTAATGGTGCTTTATTCACACCTTGTACCTACTATAGGGGTTCCTTATTACATATGAACGATATAGTGGAGAAATTACCCTCCCCCTACCTTCTCTTAGCACACTTTCCCAAATTTGAATTTTAAGAGCAATAAGAAAAAAAGGTAAATTAATAAATAGAGGGATGATAAAAATAAAATGTATGATTACTGAAGCGTAAAATCATGAAATTGCAAAGCAAAACGTGATCATGAAATTTATATCGACACAGATATTGTGGGAAAACTATTTTGCAAGGAAATAACTCTTAATACTGTTTAAAAAATCGAAATTCTATCTTAAATACTTAATATGTGCTCACTCATCCGTGACTTCAGTAACGTGTGCTCACTTAACTAGGACATATTAGGCCTATGTACATTTCTAATTTTGTGTTTTCTTTATATTTTTCCCTATTATGCAGCTATAATAGGGGCAAAAATAAAGAAAACACAAAAAATAGGGGAAAAAGGGCAAGACAAATAATAAAAATCCTATTCATGCGTACTGAAGCGTAAAATCGTGAAATTGTACCGTGACATCAAATGATGTCTACAATCTGATTGGGTAAGAACGGTGATTTTGTAATCACGTAAATAAATATTCCAAATTTAACTGAAATATTTCATATCTTGAAGAATTATGTGCTCACTCATGCGTAACTTTAAAATTCTATCCAATGTTAAAACAGTAGTTAGTCAATGAGTCAATTATTATCCTTTCATAATAAAAACATGTTTATGAAGTGGAAAGTAGCTCATTTGGTGTAATTGAATGACCAAATATGTCGATTTCCAGTCGCCATTTTGAATTGCCAATTTGAGGGGTTTGCCGGCAAATTCAGCCTTGGCAAACAACATTACTGGATTCAGCACCCTCAAATTAGGTTAAATCAGTTCTTAACTCTGCATTAACACAATTTGCCTCTTGCTTTCTACTTTTCTGAAAATGGGACTAGTCTATTGTACAATTAGACAGTGTTTAGACAAAGGATGCTGATTCGTAAGGAACATGGTGGACAGAGATTTTTGAGAAAGTAGAGAATATCAAATTTAGCCCTGCACTTTTGCCTCAATAGAATTTTGGTCTGGAAAATTTGTCACAGCTACAAGTACTCATTCTCTGACATTTATCGAAGCATTAACAGTCAGAGTTAGTGATTTTCATCCAATCAGCATCAATGATTTAATTGGGTTCATTACTCAATTTTTGCTGCAACATGCTTCTCCAGGTATCCCGGTTATTCTGTTCTACAAAATCAAAATTTGTTTGCTGCTTCATCTACCTGAGATGTGTCATTGAAATAATGTCAAGACATTTTTCTTGCTTTGGAAGTGGTTTATCGTGGTGAAGAATAATTGAAATGTGATCAATTGTCTGGCAAAGACCAGCAGTGTAGCACCCAAAATGTCATAACCATCCTACATTCTACTTTTGTACATTGAGAGACAACTTATGAATTTTCTTCTTTGTCTTATTTCTTGTTTTATTCAATCATTTTCACTAACCCCTGCGGTGAAGTGTGTCACATTTAATGGCAAGGTGTTTCTTGTCTTCAGTTTACACCTCAAGCTCAAATCTGCTGTGTACATCTCCAAGACTTATATTATTTCATCAGCTTGTTTCATCTTTTTAATCCAATTCTTCTTTCTAGTAACCTCTGCGGTGGATTGTGTAACGTTTGACAGCAAGGTATTTCTTGTCTTCACGTTGCATCTCAAGCTGAAATCTGCTGTCTACATCTTCAATGCGGAGGACCAGGTAATGCCAACCAAAACTCTTACTCTCATAGGATGAAAGATATCAAAAGGAGCAATCAGCTTCGATTATACTTGGGAATAAAGTGATTATTTCTACTTTCAGCAATTTCACGTATTATATTATATTATATATTTTCACGTATAATATTACATAGTCTATATTCTACAATCGGTAAAGATGTTTTCTTTATGACTTTGTCTTAATTCCAATTCTTGTGAATTATTAGCTGCTATTGTGGAGAATGAAATAAAATGAAAATTAAATTTGGAGACCAGTAAGTTTCTACATTTATAATTTGTCAGGACTAGGATTCAACATCGAGGCCTGTAATATAAGAACCCTGGTTTGCTCATATTAGTGCTTGTGCCACATGACTCTCTGACTGGTGACACAAACCAGTGCCTTAGATGGCGTGGGTTCAAATCCCACCGCTGCCACCACCCCAAGGTTTAAACTAATCTTTCCCCAGATTTCCACTGATATTAGACATTTATTCAAGTATTAATCTTCCGCATGTCACTTTGTATTCCATAGGAGTTCCAATTGTTTCAGGAGGTTGAATCGGAACACGCTCGAGTGGTATCGAGTTTTCAGTATATGGATACACAAGGTTTCGCCTTGGCCGATCACATTAGCTCAAGCGATGTCACGTCTTCCAATGAAGTACAAGTTAGGGTAAGTTTACCATGTCAAATATTAAATTTTCAGTACATGGACACGCAGGATGTCACCTTGGCCGACCATGTTAGTTCAAGCGATGTCACGTCTTCCAATGAAGTTCAAGTTAGAGTAAGTTTAATAACTAGATTAAACTAACTCTTGATTTTAAGGCATTTATCATTCAGTAATGAATATTTACGCCAAATTTTTACCTGGTGAAATATTGAGTTTTCATTACATGGACATGTAGGTTTTTGCCTAAGTTGATCATGTCAGTTCTAGCAGTGTAACGTCTTCTAATGAAGTACAAGTTAGAGTAAGTTTAAATAACAATAATAATACTAGTTATGTGATTTATCTCACACATGTATCCACTCTGCTGAGTGCTCAAGGTGCTTTGCATTGCTATTGCTGGCTGTAACTTGCTGTCACCAGTGCTCAAGCATTTCAAAAAATATTTTGATACTCACGCCATCCATTCACCTCACCTGGGTATTGGATGAATTTCTTGCTGATAGAATGTAACACAATGAGTGGGATACGAACCAATGGCCACAAGACCGGATACCCGTCATTCGTAACTTTGTGAAACACCACCAAGGAAAATTCACAATCCTTTGCAACTTTTGGGGAGGATCACGCAACAGCATTTTGACCAAGCATCAATCATCATAGGTCACAATGATGTACTTAGAAGGTGTTGTTCAAAAGTTGCAATTGATCCCAAGTTGCAGTTGATCGGAATATGCCAATCAAAATCATTGTTTCATGCGCGTGCTGCTAAATGCGCATACCGTGCGCGAATGAAAATGCGCGTTACAATTTGCAAAGTTGCAGTTGATTTGCAGTTGATTTTGAGCAACACCCCCTTGGTGGGTTTTTTTCAGGTGTATACATGGACTGTAAGGAATAAATCGTTCTAGATGCAGTGGTCTCTACTCATAATACTGGGCTTACGTCTTAAAACGTGAAAGCTATTTATGTTTATATCCCACTTATAAGATTGTATCCATTGTGATTGGTCAAGGAGCAGTAATGTGATTAAAATATTTTCACCATGAAATAACTTGGATATGGCGTGACGTCATCCTCGGAATAGTTTTTGATATGTCAATATTCTGACGTCATCTTTTACGATATCGATACCGCGATATCGAGATCAAAGGTTGTCGAAACACCCATCAGTGAAGAAATCAACGACAATGAACCGAGATTTAATCTCGTAGAGGATGATGATTTGGAGGAATTCATTTCATTGACAGATTACAAGTAGGATATTAATTTGATTACTATTTCGGTTTACTTGTGTAGGATATAAATCAAATATACCATGCACATTTTTCGAAGTACTAAATGAAATTATTGATTCTTCGGTGACCGGCATAGTGACTATTTTCTTCGGGTCTGTGCCCCTCAGAAAATAGTGCTATGCCAGTCACCTCACAATCCATAATTTCAACTAGAACTTCTCAGTGCATGGTATATTTGATTACTATGGGCAGCCAAAGGAAAGATAACGTTCTTTGAAATACAATAAGATCCTAGGGGCCTTAAAAGATATTTCGTTTAGAAAATGTTAACCTTTGTAAATTGTGATGCGTAAATGACTGCTTCAGCCATCCATAAATTTAACATTGCTAATAGTGGTCGCATTGCAAAGCGAAAACCTGGTACTAATACTCTTTCTGATTTTTTTTCAGGTGTATACATGGAGTGCAAGAAATGAATCGTTTGAAATGCAGTGGTCCATCCCCGTCCTCTCTCCTGGCGACGTGGATATCTTCACCGAGGGGAATTTCCTTTACATGTGTGTGGTTCGAGAATACCATTCCGTTGATATCTACAGTCACGAAGGTAAGCTCTTTCATTGGTTCGTCGTTGTCTAATTCTCGCGTAAATATAGGCGGTGTTTTCTATACATCTTCACTAATGTGAATATCCTGTACATGTGTTCGAGAATACCAGTCGATATCTACAGGCATGCAGGTAGGCTCATTAGGATGATCTCGATCTTATGTAATAAGTGATTTGTCAGAAGAAATTGTCCATGATTATTTATTCTACTGGCACAGGATTCTCGACCCTTTCGATGTGACAGGCTTCTTCAGAAGCCGAGCATGTTCAATTCAATTCAATTCAGGTTTATTAAAATCATAATCATCAAAGTACAAAATAAAAGTCCGAGGACTAATAACATTTTGTTTACAAGCAAGACATAAAATAATCAAATCAAAATCTTACATACATGCGAATTTTACGATAAAATTACTGGAAATGAGAAGTAATATGTACATTAAAAAGAGGGCAGTCCCAAAAGTAGAAAGAAAAAAAGAGTAATTGAGAGGAGAAGAATAAGTGTTTAGATCTAGGATGAGGGAGAAATTGAGGATGATGAGAAGTAGGGGAAAGGGAGAAAAGACAGAAAATACGAAGAAAGGAAAAGTAGAAGAAATAGGAGAAAAGAAAGAAGAATTTGAGGAAAAAGTAAATAACAAATGACATTAGAATTTGAAGCAAGAAATACACATTTAAATGGAACTGGGGTTTGGAAACTGGGGTGTTCATTCTATGGTAGCAGGCTTATACAGATGACCAGATTATGAAGGTGGTGTAAGTGAGGTTGGCTCTTCTCATGTTAAATTTTGAGACTCATTTAGCAATTAAAAAAAAAATAGAGCATTGGCCCATACCCAAAGTGTTTGCATCGGTGTTCATTTGGTGCTGCATGGTTTGGATCTTAATGATTTTCCAGAAGCTTCGATAAACGTTAAATCCATACATTCTTCATACAACTACTTTTTGGGGGGATGTTTGATAGCATACAATATTACAAATTAAAGAATAAATTCCTTACTAACTATTTAGGAAATATTCGATTCAATACCTGTAATTTCGTAGGTATTTTGGTTATTCCATTCAAGACAAGTTAGAAATATCTATCATTGATTCATTGAATCACTACGAGATTCCGCATCACGGCGTGAGATCGGTCCAAATTATGATGCTCCTGAATGATGAATATGCAGCTTGAGATTGAATGTAATATCTGTAATTTTTTATTTAATAATTTGGGTTCAATCATTCAATGCATGATTCCAGAAATGACTATCATGAATTTATTTCAGGTTCCGGTAGCTTTGTAAATTCTATGAGATCGGGATGCTTCATGATGCAGAGTACGCGGTCATGGTGATAGACTTCTAGCAGCAATTATTTGTGTCATACTGAATGTGATCTCTGACATTATAATAACATAAGAAATATTTATCATTGATTTATTTCAGGTTCGGGCGGTTTTGTGAAGTTCTACGAGATTCCGCACCACAGCGTGAAGTCTGTCCAGATTATGACGCTCCAGAACAATGAGTATGCAGGCTTGCTAGATGACTTCCAATACAGGCATTTCTTGAATATTCAATTCAATATCTGTAATTTTGTTGATAGTTTGGATGCTTATTTCATTCAATATATATAAGAAATATATATCATTGATTCCTTTCAGGTTCGGATGGTTTCATGAAGTTCTACGAGATACTGCATCATGGCATGAGTGAGGACATGTTCCAATATTAATCAATTCTGCAATATACAATTTGATATCTGTAATTTTTAGGTACATTGGTTTTATCATATGATGTGCAATACTGATGAGAAATGGCTATAATTAATTCCGTTCAGGTTCGGGTGGTTTTGTGAAGTTCTACGAGATTCTGCACCACAGCGTGAGATCGGTCCAAATCATGACAGTCCAAAACGATGAGTACGCAGCCTTGCTAGACGACTTCCAATACAAGCATTTCAGCGATATTCAATTTAATATTTGTAATTTTGTTGGTAGTTTGGTTGGTTGTTTCATTTCATATTTGTAAGAAATATCGATCATTCTTTACATTCATGTGAATTAAAAAGAACAATTATATTTTACCTATTTATTTCAGGTTCTAGTGGTTTTGTAAAGTTCTACGAGATTCCGCACCACAGCGTGACATTGGTCTGAATCATGACACTCCAAAACGATGAGTACGCAGCCTTTCTGGATGACTTCCAGTACAAGCATTTCTGGGATATTTAGTTCAATATATGTAAGAAATATATATCATTGATTCCTTTCAGGTTCGGGTGGTTTTGTGAAGTTCTACGAGATTCCGCACCACGGTGTAAGATCGGTCCAGATTATGACACTCCAAAACGATGAGTATGCAGCCTTGCTAGATGACTTCCAATACAAGCATTTCTGTGATATTCAATTCAATATCTGTAATATTATTGGTAGTTTGGATGCTTATTTCATTCAATATATATAAGAAATATATATCATTGATTCCTTTCAGGTTCGGGTGGTTTTGTGAAGTTCTACGAGATACTGCACCACAGCGTGGGATCAGTCCAAATCATGACGCTCCAGAACAATGAGTACGCAGCCTTGCTAGACGACTTCCAGTACGAGCATTTCAGCGATATTCAATTTAATATCAGTAATTTTGTTGTTAGCTTGGTTGGTTTTATCATTCAATATATAAAAGAAATATATATCATTGATTCCTTTCAGGTTCGGGCGGCTTCGTGAAGTTCTACGAGATACCTCACCATGGCGTGAGATCGGTCCAAATCATGACGCTCCATAACGACGAGTACGCAGCCTTGCTAGACGACTTCCAGTATGAGCAGCTTGTCGTATCCGTTCTGGGATATTGAATTTGATGTCTGTAACTTTGCAGATACTTTGAATTGGTTATATCAGTCAATATGTGATATAAGAATTGTCCGTTGATTTATTTCGGGTTCTGGTGGCTTCATGAAGTTTTACGAGATCCCACATCACTGTGCGAGGTTGTTCCAGGACTCGATGCTCCGGAACGTGCAGTACGCAGCCGAGGACAACTTTCAGTAGTATTTCTGCAATTTTGTTGGTATATTCTTTACATTGCCCGATATGTGATGCAAAAAAAATGCATTTTACCTTTTTATTTATTTTAGGTTCTGGTGGTTTCGTAAAGTTCTACGAGATTCCGCACCACGGCGTGAGGTCTGTTCAAATCATGACGCTCCAGAACGACGAATACGCAGCCTTGCTAGATGACTTCCAGTATGAGCAGCTTGTCATATCCGTTGCAGTCGACCCCTTCCCCAAGCATGATATCTACTCAAGGATACTCAAAGTGGTCAACTTAGGTGAGATTTGAAATAATAGCATCCAGTCAAACCTGCCCATAGTGGCCACCCAAGGGAAACAGAAATAGTGGCCATTGTAGACAGGTGACCTTTGAAGGTAGATTCTTAAACACATTTTTATCTGGAGGGAACAAATTAAGATGGCCACTATAGTCAGGTGGCCACTTATACAGGTTTGACTGTATATCCCAATTGTTACAATTTCGTAAGGGCCAAAGTTCGAAAACCTATCTTCCATATTAGCAAAATATTTTACATAACAATTCAAATTTATATCTCATTAATTAATATTTGTGCATGCAGGTCACACAGTTCTTGCAGTGTAGGTAGTTTTTGGCTAAAGTTAAAAGAGTCATTCATAGAAGTGGTTATTGCATAGAAATGGCATTTGTTATGACAATTAACATTATTTTCCTTAAAATTAGAAATGACATAGTTTTCAAAATGAGGGCCCTGGTCAATTAAAATTTATTTTAGGGTTTTCAGGCAGTACACTGGATAACCCAATGTTGCATAATTTACTCAGTGGTAAAGAGATGTATAGTGTAAACCCAGTACAAAGATGTGCTTGGGACCATAAAAAATGCCTTATTATAGCAGTGTTACAAAAGTTATTAAGACCTGGGTACAGATTTGTTACCTCTTTATATCATATATATTGCTATATCAGATCTCTTTACAATGAGTTTCAACTGTAGTTATAACAGTTGATTTAGATATCACAATAGTTCAAACTGAAGACTGCAGATTTTAATAGGAGTGAAAGAAAGGGGATGGCGGGAGGTAGGGGGAAACAAACCTACCACTCTTCCAATTTTCAAGATGTCTCATGTCCCCTGCCATACTCTCATATTCTTGCATTTTAATTTGTATTTTTCAATTTCTCTTTTTTTAAAGGTGGCTCGGTGCACATCGAGACATGGAATGATATGTGTGATAGCGGTCTACAGGACACAATGAGGATCAATACACCAAGACCAACGTGCTAAGCACCGGATTGATACACCGTGGAATACTTAGCACCATTTGCTGTAAATGCTTGATCAGCACCTTGCGTAATGAACACCAGAGTGGAATCAAGTGATACTCATTGAACGTTGGTTGATAATTTTAGTAACATTCTACAGGTTACTATTAGGATCAATACACCAAAACCAACATGCTAAGTACCAGAGTGATACACCATAAAATCAAACACTTTAAAGGTATTATGAACACCGTCAGCTTTTTAACTCCATGCTTTGTGAACACCATAGGTGAATCAACACATGATTCGATATTTGTGATAATGTTTAAAAAAATACATTGAGAATCGAAGCACCAAGAGAAACATGTTTAGCACCCTAGAAACACCAAGTGTTTGTTC
>BQKZ01012549.1:0-11255 GCA_036244855.1 Temnopleurus reevesii | reverse complement strand
GTGAATTTATTGCCCGCTGTTTTTACACGCAAAATCCCATAGACATTTGACAGCGGGCAATAAAGTAATTTATTGACCGCTCTGTCTTTTACGGGGCAATAAAGTGAAAAAATCACATGGCTCAGATGTCTGATACGGTTAATAATACTATTTATACCCCGGTCAAAAGATGAACAAGAACAACCGCACTTGAAGTAAGTTTTGATTTGATTTCATTTGATGTGTACCCACAGTGGCGATGACGATCATCATGTACCGAGTACCCATATAAAGACCAGGGTTGAGTGCAGCACAGTACGGATAGTTTTATTGCTAAAGGAAATTAACGCAGAGGTGTGGAATTCGAACCGCCGACCCTCTCTTGAAAGGCCAGAATCAAAACCACTACTACTGTACACTGACTTTTCCTAAAGAATGATTCGTGGAAATGATTAGTCTCAGAATGGTTATTTTTACCAAATGGTATTGAAAAATGTTGTAAGTGTGTATGTATGTGTGTGAGAGAGAGTTAGAGATATTTAGGTGTGTGTGTCGGTGGGTGTACGAGGACTTTGTGTGTGATTTTTGTTTGTAGGGTATGTTAGGTGTGTGTGGGGGACTGTGGGAAGGTGTTTGTAATGATGTTGTTTTGATTATGTTTATTTGTATTATATTAGTGTGTATGTGTGAAGAGAGAAACCGGGACAGAGATAGAGAGATGGAGGGTTATGTGTATGGTTTGTGTGTAGGGTATGTTAAGTGTGTGCGGGGGGGGGGGGGATGTGGGAGGGTGTTGATATTATTTTGATTATGTATATGTGTATATATTTGGGTGTGTGTTAGCTGTGTGTGGAGGACTGTAAGATGGTGTTTGTAATGATGTTGTTTTGATTATGTTTATTTGTATATAATAGTGAGTATGTGTGTGTGAGAAAGATAGAGAGAGAAAGAAAGAGAGAGAGAAATAGAGAGAGAGAGAGAGAGAGAGAGAGGGAGGAGTATGTGTGAGTGTGTGTATGGTTTGTGTGTAGGGTATGTTAAGTGTGTATGGAACTGCAGGAGGGTGTTGATGTTGCTTTGATTATGTATATATATTTGGGTGTGTGTATTTGTGTGTGTGAAAGAGAGAGAGAGAGGGGGAACCCAAGAGAGAGATAGAAAAAGAGAGGGTATGTGCAAGTTGGTGTATGAGGACTTTGTGTGTGAGGTTTGTGTGAAGGGTATATTATGTGTATGTGTGTGTGTATATGGGACAATGGGATGGTGTGTGTGATGATGTTGTTTTGATATATGTGTATATATTATTGTGTGTTTGTGTGGTGTGTCGATATCAGAAAGAGAGAGGGTGAGTGTGTTTGTGTGTGTATATGTGAGTGTGAGGGTATGTGTGTGTGAGGGTATGCTGTTGGTGTATGTATGCAGGTATGTATGTATGTGTTTGTGTGTGAAATAGAGGGTATGTATGCTTGTGTATGTGTGTGCGTGTGTATGTGTGAGAGAGAGACAGATAGAGGTAGGGTATTTTGAGTATGCATGGTGTAATAATTATAATAGTAATAATTTATCTTATTTACCCAGGGTATATGCGTGGTGTTTATGTGTGTGTGTGAGAGAGGTAGGTATTATGTATATTTGTTTGTGTGTGTGTGTTTGTGTGTGTATGTGAATTGCATTTGTGTACTTCACGAGTGAGGATCACTTACGTCAGATGAATGGGTGTAAGATGCATTCTGACTGTCACGAGTCTTGCGCATGCTCTGTTGGATCGAACCTCGGACCTACAAATTAAAATGCAAACATAATTACATCCACTCATCATCTTAAAGCCCAAGTATAGTTTTGGTAAAGATGACGAAATGTGAATTTTGGGGATGTTATCATGATATGTAATTCTTATACACATTTTGAGACCATAGCATATTTTTTTACGAACTGATTCTTTTGAAAATTATTTGATAAGTTATCGAGCATATACAAAGTTATTTCCGAGATTTGACAATAGAATGATATAGAGATATACACAACAATTAAATTTACGAAATTTTCATTCAATTCCGAGCATGGGAAGTTATCCTTTATAAAGAAAGAAAATATTGAAATAGTGTGGTGCAGCACCACACTAAAAATGAACATTTTAGGTTATAATAGCTTTTCCCAAACTCGTTCATTTTTCGCACAATCTTTTGTGCAATATGTTTATGATACTATATTTCATTTCATATAGCTTTGAAGACAAAATCTAGTGATAGAAATATTCGCTTTTACCAAAACTGTACTTGAGCTTTAAAGAAAATGTTGATGCTGATACACTTGAACCGCGAACTTGTTTAAATTTACTGCAATCATATTCATTGAGTTTTCATCATCATGAATACATTTAAGGATTATATGACCATCATCGTAATGACGCTTTTGTTTGATATAACCTATAATCGCTTGTCAGTATTTTGAAAGCTACTAGTGACTAAATAATCACTTGTGACTCAATAATTAATATTACATTTGCAGTTTATGTATTCTATCAACCTATGACGTAGCATTCAAAGAAGTCGACCAAGCTCCGTGATATATCTTATCAAAAATTGAAAAAAAATTATTACTGGATCAATCTTAAAATTTGTCAAATATTTAGCAGTGAACACCTTTCATATTCTTACCTCGGAATTGAGAAAGCAGTAGAACAGCGAAATGAAGAACCCCTATGAATTGAACAAAGAGCGATATTATCATTTTTCTATAAATTTTCATAAATAGTAAAACATTATCATACAATATACCAATAAGTTCATTTAATGTCATAAGAACAAAATCTAAGATGAAAATCAGGAAAATATATTTTGAAACAGATCAGCCGTTATCATAGGTACCCTCCCATGCCACAAGTATTGCAACATAGCAAAATTACGTTCGTTTTCCATTGATTCACCTGTTGCATTTTGTTCTTATTTTTCCTTAAATGTAAACAAAATCTCAAATATCTATTGTTAAAATCAAAGTATCATACACGGTTTGTAAATTATGTAGGGTAAAAATATTAATTGAGTTACGTCGTAGGTATCAAAGACCAAAGACGACAAAGGTAGAAAATTGCAATGTCTTGACTTGCAGATTACTCAACGGCTTCTCGCAAAATTGTTTTCCCTTTCTTTAAATTGAACATATTCCATGACTTGTTGAATACTTCTTCTAACAAAAAGTGTCAAAATCTATACCCCATATAATGCAAATAAAATAGACAACCTTAGTAGAAGACGTCACTCTCAGTTCCTTCAGGGCATGTGTTTTTATGATTTCGTGGCACATCGTGTACTGGCCATTAGGTTTTGAGAATGAGTAATATAATTCCATAAAGTTATCGTTCATGAGTACAGAAACTAATCCTGAGATATTTAATAAATTTATTCTTCGTATGGCCAGTGAATAAAATGGATCTATACGTGTGTCTTGAAGGAATCGAGAGTGGGTTTATATTGCAATATATTATACATGGGAGTGTATGATCATTTAAACTACTAAGTGTCAAAATCCGGGATCCCGGTCAACGTTTGTCGGTAATATTCGCGGATAAAAGTAAAGGAGCTGTTTTCGACATTAAACATCAAGTAATAGTATTTTTTTAATTGTTTATGAGGGGGATTTAAAAAATGACAAAGAATAAGTTAAAATTTTATAAATTTCTGGGTCACATCTAACACTGTTCTCAAATCGAAACCTTTTCCTAGTCACCTTTGACCCGAATGGAATTTTGCCCCAACCAATTAATTTTTGGGTCATTCGACTCGAAATATTCGAAAAAGTTACTATTTCACGCAATTTGCAGTTGATCTTATGCACCAATCAAAATCATTATTTTATGCGAGTCTTGTCAGAAGCGCAGAATGTGCACCAATGAAAACGCTCATATCAAATTAGAGCCAGCTGATTTGGAGTTTATTTGCAGTCGATTGCAACTTTCTAGCAACACCCATTAGAGTGTATAATTTATTTTCTATTAATGTTTCCTACCTGTAGAGTATTTAGGAAATCGAATATGTAAACCACGACGGAGTTAAACTTGACAAACGGGCCAAGCAACCAAGGAACGCCTAGAAGAGGCAGAAGAAGAATTGAACTCCGTACCCCAGCTCTGTAAAGAAAAAGTTTGGCGAGTTTTTATTATGAATTTATTATCGTTTTATTATTTCATCAGTAAAAGTTTTATGTGTGCAATAATCATCCCGATCCGCATTAGCTACCACCAACATCTTCATCATCATCATTGTCAGCAGCATCCCCGTGATCATCACCAACATCATCTTCATTATCATCATCCTAATAATAATACTAATAATAAATCTGAAGTAAACATGCCAACTCTTTGGTCACCTCTGGTGATCATCAATCATCACCGCTGTCATCATCAAAATCATTTTCTTTATTATCATCATCATAAACATTATTATCTTTATCCTCCTCGTCATCATTATCATCATTTTCATAATCATCATCACTAACACCATCATCATCATCATCATCATCATCAACAACATCATCATCATCATCAACATCATCATCATCATCATCATCATCATCATCGTCACATCATCATCGCCATCCTCATCATCACCATCATCATCATAATCATTATCATCAACATCATCATCATCGTCATCATCAATATCATCATCATTATCATAGTTGACAAACCTACCTCAACTCAACTTCCCCGCAAAAAAAATTTGAGGGTGAACAAAAAAATTGTTGTGTTAATAATAACCATGGAAAGCGTCACAAATTTGTATTAAACGCGGCCTTTTGTTTTTCAAACAAACTTTAAGTAGACAATTAATGCCACCATTACATTCCCGGAAATTATAAATATTTCAAATGCTATTTTCGATATCAAACTACTTACTTGATCAGTTGAATATGTCCTACGTCCTTTTGCTTTTTCGATGCAGAGATAACAGTCTTAACCACGAGTAGAAGAACAATCAGGTTCAGCTAAAAAGTAAAATAAAATATCTAAATTTATTACATCTATTTAGATTTCAGTTCTTTCTAAATCTAATGAAGAGTGACATCTAAATCTAATAGATCTATCTAGACTTTAGTAAGATTGAAACCTAAATATATTAGATGTATTCATATTTCAGTAAGCTAATATAAGACCTGTCTTAAGATTAAGATCTCTAAAATTTATGAATTGTCCATAAAATTTGGATTGGCCCCTGACTGCAATCTTGTAGATTTGCTTATGAATCCGAGGAATTTAGAAAGTTACTCACCAACAAAATAGGTATTGCGGGTCCGATGAAAGCCCATATCGCTCCGTCACTCACAGACAGCCAACAGCTGGATATTAAAAACGAAATTTCAATTGTTTACAGAATAAAAGCGAAAGTTTTGAACCTAAAATTGAAATTGTATTCATTAAGCCAAAACAGAACTCTTTTATTCGCTAAACTGGTATAAGTATATTGAGATAGGCAATCGTTCATGTATACCTGAATTGTTATGAATTTTGAATACCAAATTACTATTTTCAAGAATTTCTTTAGAAATCTTTAAATCTGTCTTAATAGACACGGGCACAAACGTACTTTTAGAAATTGTATACCATCGAGATGGTCTGGTTAAAATCTGGAGGAAAATCAACATTTCGACCCCAAAGAAGTGTTTAGAACATTGAAGGAATAAGGTAAACAAATTACTAGATAGTTGTGCTCCTATGACATCATCGAATTGGCAATCGTCTTATGATTTTGATTTTAACAAAATTGTCTTAACTTTCTGATACGTCGTTCATTTTTCCTCATTTTGTTTGTTTTGTTCGGTTTATCTTACTTTTGTTCTCCTGTGTATTGATTGGGTGGACTGTCCTTTTAACGCCCAAATACAGATTTGGTAACGAATAAGAAATATAAACTTTGCGGGATGTTTATAATGACATATGTATCTTACACACATTTCGAGACCAAAGCATATTTTTTTACGAGCTGATACTGTTTGAAAATTTGAATTTGACCGTTAAACCATATTTAGCGCCCTCTCTTGGTAATAATAATATTTTGTTTGTTATCAGGCTTAAGGAAGGTTATTTATGTAATTTGACAAAATAATGATAAAAAGGTACACACGAAAATTCTGAATTAAATAAATTCTGAAATAAATTCTGAAATTTTCACCCGATTCTGTGCACGGGAACGTGTCCTTTATCGCGAAAGAAAATATTGATTAAGTGTCGGGGTACACGACGCTGAGATATTTTGCACATTTTAGGTTATAACTTTTACCAAAACTCACTATGTTTGTGCAATATATTTAGGATACTATATTTTATTTCCTATAGATTTGAAGACAAAATCTGGAGACAAAAATATTCGCTTTTACCAAAACTGTACTTGGGCTTTAACGGGTCAGACACAGATTGACATTTCTAACTATGCCCAGATTCTACGAAATTTGAAAGGCGCTCCATGTCAAACGATTGACTAACGTTAGATTCGTTTAGTGCGCTCTTGCAGTACACATGCGTCAACGTCAGCCAAGCGTGCCTCCTTTATACTTCTGCCTTTTTAGATTATTTCATAATGTTTTAGATTGTGGGCGCTGGGCTAACAATGACTACCATACTTATGAAAAACGTAAATGTATGTGACTAAACTTTATAACAAATAATTTGTCATTTTGATTAACTTACGCTTGGTCATTCCCATAGCTGTCAAACTTTAGACCACCAGCAACCGCAACTATGACTGCCGGTATACCTGTGTAATATAATGAAACAATAAGAGTAATGGTTATTGATAGGAATGAAATGTTGAAGTTTTACTGGAAAGCCACATCCCCTATTGAGCCTATAGTCCTCATCAGTTTATTTTCCCTAATCATTTTTTTATAATATTTTTGCATCCATGCACTTAACAACACTCTTTAGTAATGCCAAACCACCCTTTGATATATTGAAAATTAAGAATGCATTATCAAAACGATTCAAAATCTTAAAAATCTTACACCAAAAGTTCGACCTCTGTAGTGTTTCATGCAACTGTACAAGTATGATGATGTCACATTAATTCGCCCATCATGTTAATTCGTACATCATATGAATTTCTACAAAATCGATGAAATATGACAAATCTGATATCACCATCGTGAAGAGGGTTGTTTATTTGCCTAAATTGGACATTTCCTTAGCAAAAGGACCAAAAACAATGAAAATATTGCCAAAAGATCGGCAGATTTGCTTGCATTGGCATAAAAATACTGGTCTTTCGACACTGATCTGAATCCTTCTGATTTTCGAACAATTATCATCAAATTTGTAAGTTAGCAGTCATTACATTCGATTCCTTGATATTTCGTGGTCAAACTAGTGTAAATATTTCATCTTAGATGGAAGAAATTTTACGGCAAATCCGTGATTCTTTTGTGAATTGATTTTATTTTTAGAAATATTTGAAGCCTAAAATATGTAGTTTCATTTCCTGCCAAGATTTTAGAAAATATTTTTGTATTTTAAGCGATAAATGTTGCTAAGTACCACGATATAAAATGCTCTAGAAAAACTATACGAAGTAGTGTGACCCCATCATACGTGTAAATCTGCACACGACTGGTGACCCTATTTTAGGTGCTTTGATCCTCAGCCACACAGGAGTTAATTAGTGTATGAAAGGATAACCAGTCGCGCGCAGAGTCTTATGTATCTCTGCGAACAAATTAATTGCAAGTTCAATCAACACAGGAGATTTATTATGATGATGACTGCACGTCTTGATTAATGCTAGAATATAAAAATTCCACTTACCACAACCTACTAAATTGTATATCCATGTCCTCGGTCTTTCCGATTCAAACACTCGAATGATCTGACGGTAAAGAAGCACCCCCTCCAGGCGCGCACCGTGGGGGGGGGGGGGGGNNNNGGGGGGGGGGGGGGGGGAGTTGGCTTTTGGGCGCTAGCCCCCCCCCCCGGGTCAGAGCTAGGGGAGCGCCAAATTTGATGACCAAAAGGGCGTATAAGGGGGGGGGGCCAAATTGCTGATAGGGGGGCGCCAAATTTGAGGTGATGAACTTTTTTTTAAGTTTTTTTTTTTATTTATTTATTTATTTTTGCTTGTCAGCTCAGCTGGAAGGGCGCGGGGGCGCCATATTTGTGCTCAGCTTCCCCTCCCCCCGTATCAAACTCCTGGGTGCGCGCCTGCTCTCTACAAGCATCCAGCATGTCACTTAAACACAAGTTAACATGCTACATGCCACAATATAATGATTTCGCTTACCCCAACCAACTAAATAATAGATCCATGTCCTCGGTCTTTCCGACTCGAATACTCGAATAATCTGACGGTAAAGATGCACGCCCTCAACGAGCATCCAGCACGTCACAGCTGCGTAGAGGAAATGGAGGAGGAACGCCACCGCTTTGCAAACTTGCTAAAGGAAATAAAATACAGAATTACATTCATTTGGGTGATTTCACGTTCAGTGTTTTGTGACTGGTGTTAGTGTTTATTTAACTCTAAATTATGGAGATAAATACTGAACGCTAAATGAAAAAAAAATCTAACACTCGAATAATCTGACGGTAAAGAGTATCCAGCATGTCACGGCTGCGTAGAGGAAATACAGACAACACGACATAAACTATTTCCGTAAAATAAAATGGGTCATAGAAAATAGGTCCGTTCGCCGTGTATTCTACTGTGCGGACACAACAATCACAAGCCTGTTCCGATTTGAGAAGCATTATCAATACCCATGAATTGGCGTTCGACAAAATTGTACAGAAATAGTTTATACTGTGTTAGAAGTATGTTACGTATCTTATTGCATTTTCTGTAACGGTATGGATTAGGTTTGGCAATATTATGCTTCAGTTATTCAGTCCCATTATGTGTTTAAGCTATAATTACCCACATCATAATCATACTCTCATCAAATGAGAATATGTTTACAGTGTCTGAATTGAAGATCAACCCAGAAATAGCTGATTTATCTCAAAATTAAAAAAAAAAAATGATGTCACAAGTCGCCCTTTTTCGTTAGCACATCGCCTCACACGCAAAAAAAATGGGAACGTCGCGGCATTGGCCTCAGCACGCCTACTCCAGCGATCAACAGCTAGAACCCCGCTGGCGGTTCGTAATCATGTTAGTATAGTTGTGGTGTATGGTCGTGACTCTCGCCTTTCACCTAGAGGGTCGTAGGTTCGAATCCTGCCCATGGCGTCAATTTCCTTCAGTAAGAAATTCCTCCACATTGTACTGTACTCAACCCAGGTGAGGTGAATGGGTACCTGGCAAGAATATTTATTCCTCGAAATGCCAAGTGCGCCGCGGATGGCTGCCGGGCTAAAGCCAGGGTAATAATAATGTAAAGCGCCTTGAGCAGTCAGCAGAGTGGATACGTGCGCTATATAAATTGCATCTATCATTGTTATTATTATTATTATTATTATTATTATTTAAAATATACCAGATTATCTGCGAGAACCATCTTCAAAATTAATGTTATTTCTATGTTTTATGAATACGTCCATATCAATTCATTAATCCTGGCAATTACCTATTCAAAACTTTAAGTAAGCAAAATGAGAGTGATATATCTTTATTCTTGCATTTTGGACATAAAAATGTGATATAACTTGTATAGAACTATAAGTCAAAGCGTAGCATCGTTTTGCTTTATAAAATGAACCATCTTTGCGGGCCAAGCGGATGCAAAGACTGTAATGTATTGAATATGACTGCTTCGTGTGTTTTTTTTAGTTCAGAATCAAATGAAAGAGAGCCATCGTACCTTGATTTGTGTTTTACCTATTCCCCTAAGAACGTGACGTCAGCAAGAAGAATGGCCACCATCAGGTTCACATGCATGAATGCTTTAATTTGCCCAACTTAGAGGCTAAGGAAGTTCATTTCCCAATAACCCTGCGGTTGTTGGCGGGTTTTTGTTGTTGTTTTGGGGGGATTGTTGTGTGTGTTGGCTATTTAGATTCAGAATTAAAGAGAGCCATCGTACCTTGATGTGGGTCTTATCTATTCCCCCTAAGAACGTGACGTCAGCAAGGAGAATGGCCACCATCAGGTTCACATGTACGATCACACGGTCGGCGGTCAAGGAACGCCTGTAATACACAAAATAGAAAGTTCGTTTCAACAAGGAAAGTTTTACACCTTGAATAACAGCTCCTTATTTATTTTTGTAAATTTTTAAAGTCTTCTTTAAAAGACAGGGTGGTCTCATTTAAGCCACATGGCCTGTTTTGCAAGAGAGCCCTGCCAAAACATAAATTACATATACATAGTATAACACAGAAAAAACCCTAATAAGACATATAAAAAATTGAAATACCGTATGTTCGATGCCACGGTTTTAACCCATTGACTACTGAATTATGTAATACCCATAAACTTTTTGTAGGAATTCCCGGTTCCAGTAGTCAAAGGTTTAACCCATTGAGTACTGAATTCTGTAATACCCATACATTTGTGTAGGGATTCCCGGTTCCAATAGTCAAAGGGTAAAGAGTGCCAAATATGTTGACAAATGTGCGTTCCCTAAACTTATTCATCAGGATGGAGAATAATGAATAAATCCTTTGCTAGAATATTCATTATACGCTAAAGGGGAACCAACCCCTGGAATAATCTTGATCTCATTGAACGAAGAAAACTCAGATGAACAAACTGTCAAATGTTGGCAAATCGGATAACCCGTTCAAAATTTATGACTTTTCAAAGTCACAGAGATTTGACGATCACTGCCGCTCATAGGGATCCGTACAATCGCCAACACCGACGGAGGAGGGAATTTCCTTCCCTTTTATTCTAAGGAGACATGTGTTGCAACCGTTCTGTGAATGGCCAGGGAGGCTTCTTTCTTTTGTGTTTTTGAAACTGTTGTGAAGGCTTGAATGAAGTTGTTTGCTTTGTTCAATTCCTTCGTCCCTTCTGCTAACAGTGACTACTATCATCAGATTATGTAATTGCAGAACACTTTTTAAAACAGTGTATGGTACATGTATGTGAATTCTGTGATTCCCGTCAAAGACTTGTAGGAATTTTGTGCCAAAAACCATACAGAAAATGCAATATTTTGCATGGGAGCGTCGTGGTGTAGTGGTTCGGACTCTCGCCTCTTAACTAGAGGGTCGGTGGTTCGAATATCTCCTAGGGCGTTAATTTCCTTCAGCAAGAAATTTACCCATAGTGTGCTGCACTCAACCAAGGTGAGGTGAATGGGTACCGGCAGGAATTTATTCTTCTAAATGCAGAAGCGCCTACTTGGCA
>BQKZ01012548.1:2915-13709 GCA_036244855.1 Temnopleurus reevesii | reverse complement strand
ATTTCCAATAATTTTATTCCAGATCGACCCCAATAGGGTCTAATTTCGGGTTACTAAGAGCATACCGAATAGATTCAGCATTGGCAATGAATCTCCCTTTTGCAGAAAAATATCTGACTCATCAGTTTTACTATAGATTTCTCACCATTTCTCATTCTACGGCGTATGGTTTTGATGCGACCAGGCATTAAAAGATTCCTTAATTTGATAGAACTTTCTACCAATTTTGAATAAATTCTATTGAGTGACCTCGTACACAGTATTCTATTCAAATTTGAATTGATGCTATTAATTTTTGCAGGGCGCTTTCGAAAAAAAAGGATACCAAAAAACAATAGCCTTGAAACATCAGAATTCAAATAACACAGCAATAAATGCGACTTTGTTGATGCGGTTTGAGCGCAGGACGGGATTAGTCTGTTGGTGAGACTGTCCAATAAGATATTAAATCAAAATGTATGACTGATCCGTAGACATTGTAGGGGCCCGTTTACACCGCATCCAACATATCGATCTGGGGCAATGCGTTGATGAAAGTGAAGTAGGGTGTATCTTTTCATGACGAAGAAACATCTACGTGATGGCTCTACTTTTCGACGATGAATGATCCCCGACTGAACACAATTAAACACGACTCTTTGTTAACTGTGAAATAAACAAATAGTCGTGTTCAATCGTGTTGCTTCCGGGTTTCTATGTGACCGGAGCGTTAAGCCCAAGTCACATGCAAACTCTTATTCAACACGACTCAACATGACTCTTTCTCCATGCCGTACTCAACTGGTGAAACGATGACAAAGATTTGTGCCGAGTCGTGTTGAATCGTGGCTCTATATATGACTGGGGCTTTAAAACGTTTTCACTTCACTGGAAAATCGTTTCAAATGGAAATACTTTGCTACTGACGATGCCGCAGAAATACAGAGGGGAACACACGTATCCAACGCTGAATGCGTTCTGCTGGCGCTGGACATACACACGCACTGCATGGCGTCAGCTACTTGTCTTTCCTTCATATTTTTCCGTTCATGGAGCGTCTTTCCAATTTCATAATGTTGGTTATAAACGTAAAGCCCTGGGAGGTGTTTCACCAAGATAAGAACAACTTTACGCACGACTTTATGCTCGACTGGTATCCCTTCTTGCGCTGTATGCGCGTAATATTATGAATGATTACGCGCAAGAAGGGATAACGGTCGAACGTAAAGTCGTTCTTGGTGAAACACCTCCCTGGTCACATAGGACCCCGGAAGCAACACGATTCACCCCGACTCTTTGTTAATTCACAGTTAATTGCCTCAGAACAACGAGTCGGGGTAAATCGTGCTGCTTCCGGGGTCCTATGTGACCGGGGCTTAAATGAGTTAAAGAAACCTTCACATTTACCATTTTAGCTTTTACTTTTCTTAGTGAATTCTGATTACCTGTTCTGGGCCACATATAGCGACACAAAAAAATCAACACGACGAAATAAAAATGAGTATAACCGTTATATGTTTATAAATGATTTTACATATGGATATATATTTCTAGAAATAGCCAAATTTTCCATTGTGTGGCATGCAATATCAACACTCTGAATGCCAAATTAGTCTCTCGCTCGAATACACAATCCAAAAAAGTGAGCCCATTATAAAGTTGTTATTGTTTTTTCTAGTCGTTTCTTTCAAAAGTACATAATTGGTTCTGTTGTAGTACCCTCCCATGCCATAAGTATTGCAACATAGACCCACTCTTAATTCCTTCAGGACCCTCGTATAAATCAATATCATGCACTGGCCATATGAAGAAAAATGTTATAGAATATCTCAGGATTAGTTCAGTTCTGTACTTAAGAACGATAACTTTTTAGAATTATTTTGCTCATTCTCAAAACATAATGACCAATACACGATGTCCCATAAAATTATAACAAACAACCAGAAGGAACTGAGAGTGACGTCTGTGACGACCTTATTCTGTAACTCGGTCTTAAAGTGTAACTTCACTCCTAGGCTACTGAAAAAAGGTTACATCTCGTGCATATCGTCACGAAGCGTATGTGAGGCACCGTACGTAGCGATGCTGTGCTGCAACTCGGCCGACTGAAACGGCTGACAGCTTACTCAATTACCGCTACTATTTATGCATCATTCCGGGATGAAAAATCAAGGAACACCTCCACGCCAACCGCGTGGACTGGTATCATTAAAAGTACAAACCACAACAGTCTGTCCTTCATTGTGCATGTAGTACTGATGTCTTCGATATTTTAAAGTGGAGGAGTATGATGTTTTGTTTTACTTGTGTAATGTGTAGCCGCGTACGGACCTCGATATCGCAGAGAAAACCTCACGCTCGCATACAATGTATGCATGTGTTGTGTGTATGTATACAATGCACACAATCCGCAATACGAACCCTTTTTCAGTAGCCTAGGAGTGAAGTTACACTTTAAGACCGAGTTGCGGAATAAGGTCGGAGCACACAATCCGCAATACGAACCCTTTTTCAGTAGCCTAGGAGTGAAGTTACACTTTAAGACCGAGTTGCGGAATAAGGTCGGAACAGACGTCTTCAACTAACGTTGGCTATTTTATTTTGCATTATGGGGTATCGATTTTGATACTTTTTGTTAGCAGAAGTATTCAACAAGTCATGGAATAGGGAAAACAATTTTGCGAGAAGCCGTTGACTAATCTGCAAGTCGAGACATTGCAATTTTCTTCCTTTGTCGTATTTGGTCTTAGGGCATAACTGAATTAAGAATAGCTTTACCCTACAAAATTCATAAACCGTGTATGACACTTTAATTTCAACCATAGATATTTGTTTTTTCACATTTAAGGAAAATAAGAAAAATATTTGTATATCCATAATGCATGATAGGTTAATCGTGCAAGATATTCAATTCAATGTTTATTAAAAGAATACTTCATTGCAGCCAGGAGGCTGAATTGTGAAATGTCATATAATTAAAAAGGCATTTAAAATATATAACAGAAGTGGTTAAAATAACATATAAGGCGATATCTATATTAAAAAAAACCTGTATATAGTTGTCACTAATAATTGAGTATATACATCGTTAAACAG
This sequence comes from Temnopleurus reevesii, assembly GCA_036244855.1. Lineage (NCBI taxonomy): Eukaryota > Metazoa > Echinodermata > Echinoidea > Temnopleuroida > Temnopleuridae > Temnopleurus > Temnopleurus reevesii. Next base: position 10,634 of record BQKZ01012548.1, on the reverse strand, counting down.
TAAATAGTGATGGAGTAAGACTAATATTTCATTTAAAAAAAATTAGTGAGGTAGGTATTAACCGGAAGGTAATCTAAAAGCGATAATTGGTATTCAAACGAATACAATTTGGGGTTCTAGGTTACTAAGTATGTAATTAATGAGATTGTATTGTTGAGTACCGGTCATCTAGAATTCTTGTAACGTTCAGTTCTACTTTTTATTTCTATGAGTTTGTGACCATTTCGCAATTGGCGAAGATAATCAAACGAATGCCTTTTTATGCATTCATTCAGACACAGTTGAAAATCAATGGATGAAATCGAAGCCGCTAGGATATACCGTGTGTGAATAAACTAGAAATTTGTTTTGTTCCGTGTAAATGATTCATTATTGATAAATATCCAGCCCCATAGAATATATAATACATGTATGAGGATCGGCGTCATACTACTACTAATGTACTTCTAATACTACTACTCCTACTATTACTACTACTACTACTACTACTACTACTATTACTACTACTTCTACTACTACTACTACTACACCTACTACTACTACTACTACTAATAGTAATAATGATACCGTAGAACACTAGATAGACGCAGCCCTTATTATTAATATCTGAAACTGTGCCCTCTTTCGTCAAAATAATAAAGTGCGATGAATATTGATATGAGAATGTAAATCACAATACCCCAACTACCTTATTAGCCGAAGAGAATTGACCGGACTTTTACCCAAAGCGTGACATGCCATGATAATGCTGGTTTATTGGTGAATATAAGTGTACTAGACTCAAATCCGCTAGGTACCACATAGGCAGCCTTGTGAAAAAAAAATCAATATTGGCAATTTAAAATTTTACGGAGGCACTAAGGTGATATATATGTATATATCCAGCCCCATAGAATATATAATACATGTATGAGGATCGGCGTCATACTACTACTAATGTACTTCTAATACTACTACTACTATTACTACTACTACTATACCTACTACTACTACTACTACTACTACTACTATTATTATTAATGATACCGTAGAACACTATAGATAGACGCAGCCCTTAGTATTAATATCTGAAAATATATGTACATCACCTTAGTGCCTCCGTAAAATGTAAAAATGCCAATATACATATGACGAGATTCTTTCGCAGCAACAGGTGCCGTCCTTCTAAATCTCATATTCGGTGTCACTTTAGGGCCTCCGTAATTTTTCGATATCCACGAATGCCGAAAACGAACTTTTAATCAATTCTCAGTGCTACACCTTAAAATGAAAAAGTTAACACAAGCTGGTGATTTGTTAATATAGGACCAGGGGCCTGTAACATAAAAGAGATATTGCAGCTCTTTGGTACACATCTTGCCATAGACCTACGATAAATATTGATTGTAAGTTTAATTGCATCTTTTATGTTACAGGTCCCATGTGAAGTAAAATTTAATACTTTTTCTGTCATATTTGAATCCTAAAAATAGGACCCTTTGGACTTATGAAAAGTTAAATTTTACTTGTATGTGTTATGTCTTCAAGTCACTAATAAACATCATCTACCCATTTTGTTGTTGGAAATTCCTCCACTTTCTAAAGAGAGAGACAATAAGATATAAAGAAAGAGGATAAAAACGGACATGAATTCATACAACACTATTGCTCGAAAATTTTGAAAAATATAGTATTTGACCATTTAAACCTGTGAAATCATTACCTGAGGTAATTTGGGCGTTGCACAATTGTTACATATGTTGAAATTGTTATGAAGTCTAAACAGATGTCTCAATTCGGAATACAATAGACCAATTTCCCATGTACTGGTTCCACATAGAAGTAATACGGTGTGTTCCAAAATAATATGATAAAAATCAATTTCATATGACCTCTAGCATCGATTCTTGCTGTTTTGAACAATACAAAAGAACAAGAACGGCGCAAACAGGAACTGAGATTTTATGCCACGCATTCTATAAACAAATCTAGGGGGTACCGAAGGAGTCGCCCCTATCACTTTTTGGAACAATTATTTTCAAATAAAAAAACCCTTTTCGTTTTGGGAGTTTATATTTGTTATTTAGTTGTCTGTAGTTTTATTCCATTTCAGCCAAACAGCAACATTTTGGATCCACTTCGGAAGTTAGGAATTTTTTCTCCTTTTCTGGCAACTGGCGCCCCCACCCTCTCCAATGGGAATCGCTGGATCCGCCCCTGTAATCTGTCGTCTGTAGGTTTCGGACACGATTAGTGCAAGCCGAGGTAATGCACTGTCATGAAAACACTATTACAGACCGCTTGCCTCAGATGCCAGTAAAGAACTTCAATTTTATCCAGAGCAGGTATTCTCAAATTTTTTGATCGTTTCTCGAGTACTTATCTGGAATAGAGGCTATTCAACTCGGGTAAGTCAGTATTTTCTGGATATTTCAATTAATTATTACTCCCTGGGCGGTATATCACCAATACAAAGACATCATTTTAAGAACGACTTTAAGCACGACTGGTATCAGTTCTAGTGCTGAATGATCGGGAATCTTACGCGTATTACACTCGTTAACGTACTCCAGTCTTTCTTAAAGTCGTGCGTAAATTTAAGAACGAGTTGGTGAAACACCGCCCAGTTTATTTTTGTTTTAATCAAACCACGCCCTATTAAGAAAAAAGGTTCGCGATTTACTCAGTTTTGTTCTTCAAATTGTAAAAAGGTTGATAAGTTTTTATCGTGATTCGGGTTGTATCTACGGTATGCAATACAAACTTTAAAAAAGGTACAATTTTGCAGCTTTAAGGCTGCAAAGTAACGGAACACAGGGACCCCCTTTTTTCTTAAAAGTGCAATAATTGACGAAATGCATGTATTTATAAAATGCGGCAGTAGTAGGGTTTGAAACTACGCAATGAGTGATGGAAATAAGGACCTTAAAACTGTCGTTAGCCACAAATGGATACTTTGACATATTTTCACAAGAAATTGATTGTCACCGCTGACGGATACGGAGTTTATGTTTGCCGTCTCATAAATCCGTCCATTGGTCGAAAGCCGCGATCATCTCAGTTGGTAGAGCGTTTGGCTTGGTATGAATTGTTCCCTTATGGCGTGGGTTCGAACTCCACATCTGCAGTAATTTTAAAATATTTTGAAAAACTTGCACTCTGAGGATTACTGGAAAAAGGAGTAATGTTGCACCTCGCTGACAAAAATGCAATGTTACATCGTATATATCTAAAAGGGTGCGTTCTCCTGGGCGGTGTTTCACCAAGTTCCGAAAGACTTTAAGAACGACTTTACGCACGACTGGTATCATTTCTTATGCTGAATGATCGGGAATCTTATGCGGACTAGACTCGTTAACGTACTCAAGTCTTTCTTTAAGTTGTACGTTAGTGTGCCCCAACTGTGCCCCAACTGTGCCCCAAAGCCCCCCCCCCCACGCGTATGCATTTGAACTTAAAAAGGGAATAACTCAGCTGTGGCATAACATCTAGAAACAAATTAAGCATCGCTATTTAGATAACGACATAATATTTTCATCGATGCAAATCGATATGGATATACATTTTCCATATTGTTTGCTATGTGTCCGCAAGCTTTAAAAGAAGAGTTTCCCAAAAAAATAATGATTTTTCAAAAGGAACATAAACATTTGGTGAATCAAACAAAAAAAAGTTGGGAAAACCAGACAAGTAATAAAAAAAAAAGTAATTAATATCTATTGAGTTTAAAAAAAAATCAGTGAACATTTTCAGACATGTTGCCAATTTGATGACTTCATGAATGGTTCACTATTTGAGGGAGAGAGAGNTAAACTGATAAAAATATTGAAATTGCAGTCGATTTTGTTTTTATATTGCACAAGAAAATATAAATATATTAAAAGGATTGCAAATATAGAATTATAGCGATAAAACAATAAATACATAATTAAGAATTAAAAACTTGACCATAGAATTGAAGACTATATATATTATTAAGTTGATAGAATATTGAAATTGCAGTCGTTTTCGCAAGAAAATATAAATATATTAAAAGAATTGACTGTATACAATTTACAATTATAGCTATAAAATAATAAATACAAATCACAAGAATTGAACCATAGAATTGATTGAGTTGAAAAAAAAAATCAGTGAACATTTTCAGACATGTTGCCAATTTGATGACTTCATGAATGGTTCACTATTTGAGGGAGAGAGAGAGAATTTTGGTTTTTACGTCGTGTATCATTCAAATTTGAATATTTACGACAGGAGAAGAAGTGGGCGACCGGGGATCAAACCCGCAACCAACCCAGGTGTATTTATGACTGGCCCAAAATAACTTGATTGCAGGCGCACGCCACGACGCCTCAATCATTTTGTTTGTGTTTATTTTGTTTGTATGTATGAAGCAAAATTCTTAATTTCTACAGAAAGATATATAAACATGAAAATATGGGGATTATACATGTCTATCATGATGATACTTAATATTTTCAGGAAATCGTATTTTTGGTGAAAAACATTATATAACATTTATATGAATATAACAAACGTTCAATTGTGCACCTATGACGTCATCAGTTGCCAATTTATCTAAAAATTAAAGCCTTCATAACTTCCTTGTTAGTTGTCTGACCTTTTTCGTTCTGTTCATCTCATTTTAACACGAAATAATTTATTTCCTATAAATTAAATCAAACGTCAATTCAATGCTTATTTGTAATGCTATTCAAATCGGAACCGGCTTGTGAGTGTTGTGTCAGTCCGCACAGTTAAATACACGTCGTACGGCCCTATGGTCCATGAACGACTTTATGTTACGGAAATATTGTATATCGTGTTTTTCTGCTCCTGTTTAAAGACCAGAGCTTGAGGAAAATCAACCAGGCTTCAATCGAGGGCTTGATATACATGTAGCATAAATACAGATAACTGAATGTCAAATTCTCTCTCGTTACCATAATAAAAAGCACTAAACATTATTTGTCCACCCCCTCCCAATGCAGGGAGTGGAAATGTGATCATAATGGTGATGACGACATGCTGTGTGCGTTTCCTCGTTTCACTTCATTGATTTACACAGTTTACTTATGTACCTTACAAAAATAGATCTTACACCGATGCATAAAATCGCCTATAAGTTATCAAGAACATGTATACAGTTAGAAATTATCTATGATGTGCTTAGATAACTAATGAAAGATAGACCTGGGAATAGTTTTATGCACATCTTATCAATCATATTGCATAAATCGGGCCGAAAACACCTAATAGTGCGATCACTTTTCAACAGAATTTGCCGGTATCGCTAATTTATTAACCAATCAGCACTTCCATTGTTCATTGAATCTGCGCCTCCTAGGAATTTCTATTCATCCCCCGCTTGTCATGCTTGTACGCGCTATTCATCACGATCGCTTCATTATTTACTTTACATTCTTGACAGATTATCTTGCTCTGTCATTTCTGCCCTGAATAAATTACGACGGCTCGTTTCAAGAGTGAAAATCAAATTTACAATTTAAATCACGTTTTAAGGAATTTTATTTGACGGAGTATCATAAATGTTAATTATACAAACTCTTTAACTATCTGAGCTCATCCTTGTTCAACAGACACATACGAGTTTAATTTTTGTGTTCTTGGCGATTTTGTGTATCAATGTAGGGAATATTTTCGTCATATACATAAGTAAACTGTGTAAATCATTGAAGTGAATCAAGACAGCGGCACACAGCATGTCGTCATCAAGTTTTTCCTCCCCTGCAAATATATTGATCCCGGCCGTGCTTGGGAGGGGGTGGACAACAAGTTTTAACATAAATTTGTGCAATAGCGAAGTGGAATCTAATCTTCAATCATCTGTACCTGTATTCTCTGTCAACTTAGTTCTCGATTGAGGCATAATGTAGGCATGTGCGAATTCGGTCAAGCTGAGGTCTTTAAGAAATATCATTCTTGGGTTGGCTCTTCTATTCATTTCCAAACTTTTAACAACTGTTCAATAGCAGTTTTTTTTATATTTTTCAAAAAATATTCTTCTTTACACCAGACAGGTGTCCAGGAGGGCTATCCAAGATGGCGTGGATAGGTGCTGTGTGGCTTCTAGCCGCATTGCTCCTAGACCCAGCACTAGCAGGACAGTCTAGTCAAGACGAACTTGAAGAACACGGTGAGAATCTATCATAAATATTTTGTGAACATTTTTTAAAGCCTGTAAGTTTTTCTTTCTAACCAACTGGACTAAGAATCAAATTGAGTTGCAGTGATCGCATGAACTCAAATGTTGTGCTCCCTGAATAAGGCGTCGTGTTGTAGTGGTCATGACTCGCGCCTCTCAACTAGGAGGTTGGCGGTTCGAATCCCACCCACGACGTCCATTTCCTTCAGCAAGAAATTGGTCCACACTGTGCTGCACTCAACCCATGTAAAAATGGGTACCTGGCAGGAATCTATTCCTTGGAATGCTTGCTCGGCAGTTATAGCAAGGGTAATGGTACCTCGTATCAATCGCAGTAGAATATATACATGTAGTGATAGTGCTATATAAATGGAACTCTTATTATTATTATTATATTGCTTAACCTTCAATGGTTTTTGACCAACTCAAGTACTCTAAGAATTTTTTGAGTCGCAGTGATCTCCTGAGCTAAAATTTTGTGCTCCCTAAAAAGGAAAATGTTCACTTTTATTCATGTATTCAAGTTTTCCGTCAGTAATGTGGTTTCTACAAGTCAGTGCAACTGACTTTTTCTAAAAATTCCATTCGTCAAAGCCCAGATATAATATTGGTAAAGATCTAAAAAAAAATGTTATTATACAGGATGTTTATCAAGATATAGATAGGCCAATCTCACACACATTTCGAGATCATAGTATCAGTTTTTATAAACTGATTCTTTTGCAATATTTGAATCTGACCGTTAAATCAAATTAAGCGCCCTCTCTTGGTGATAGCAGTATTTTATTTGTTACAGAAATGCTATGTTGTTTCTGAGGTTTGACAAGAGATTAATAAAAATGTATATGCACAATATTTAGGTACTAAGATTCAATGCAATTCTGTACATGAAAATAAGAGGTCGAATAGAGAGGACTTTAAAAAAAGAGAGAAAAAATAAGAGGAGAAAATAAAGATACAAACAAAAAGAAAACAAAAAACGAAAAGGAACAGGAGAAGAAAAAGAACACCACAACAAGATGTATTAGAAAACTTTTGAATTAGTCGTAAGAATAATACAATAAGAAAAAGAAGCCAATAATATATCTTACACTTTTTCAATATTTTAATGCATGCTCATTAAACGAAAATGTCTTTTCATAAACACAATGGTTCGCTCAAAACGAAATATCTCAACCAATAACGTTTCTGTCAAATAAAAAAACGGCACCCAAAATATCATCTAGTTTGAATTAAAGGTGTGCGCATTTTGTAAGTTTGAGTATGAGGTTGACCAGGCAATCCTATATAGTATAGGACTTAAATATTTGACTAATTCCTTCAGAACTTGTCCAAGTTTACATTTTTATATTTACACATTTTTGCTTGTACACATTCAGAAAGTATTTCACGAACTAAAAATACATAAGAACATTTACAATACCAAATATTTGTAAATATGAAATCATAAATTCACACTCCTCAATGTTTTGCGGAAACCACGAAGTCCGTATCAATGAAAATATGCAAAAACATATATTACGAAGATATGCTTGTTTTTCTGTGGTATATCTGCTTTTTTTTTGGGGGGGGGG
>BQKZ01012546.1:10801-22328 GCA_036244855.1 Temnopleurus reevesii | reverse complement strand
TTGACCTGTTTGTCCACAATCTCCTGCAGTCTTGTCCTCCATCTCTCTTCTGCATCTAGGAGCTCCATCTCACCGCGTTCTGGTGATGACGGTGGTAAGAGATCATCAACCTGATTCAGCTGTTCTCTCCTATGTCTCTCATCCTCCCAAATACCGACCAGACCTGGGTTTGTCTCAGCATTATCTTTGAGGAAATTACAGAAAAATAATGAGTGAAAACTTGACACACAAAAATTCACATGGGTGCAATATTGCTAATAATTGATTATGCAATTTGTTCTTTGCATGAATATAGAGTACACAAGTTTGCAGCAAGTCAAACGTCTGAACGGCATGATTCAGTACAGGTGAAAGATCAGACAGTGAATGCATTAACTTATATGTGCTATCTTCTTTATACATCAGGAGAATTGGTGCCAAGGGGTTCCCTTAATTTACTTTGCAGGTCCATTTTGTTAAGGATATCTGCAACTCCCTAGCTCACTAAAAGGGGCACGATCTGCTCATCCTTTACAGCCCACATGGCACAACAAGGAATTTGTTCCATACCTAAAGGGATTTCCCTTATGAACTAAGCCACCTTAACTCACCTTGAAGGTCCATCCTGTTAAGGATATCTGCAGCAACCGCATCCACCTCCAACTCACAACAGCTCTGTCTCTGAACATCCTCCCCGAGCCACTGGGAGGATGAATATTTTCATTCTCACAAAGAGTTTTCCCTATTGAGGGGGTTCCCCAGATAGAAATTGCAAATCTATCCTACTGAGGGGATCCGCACCAACAACATCCACATCAAGTTCACAGCAGCTCTGTCTCTGTACATCTTCCCCTAGTCATTGAATGGGCAAACACGTCTGTGGGATTCTGCTTTATTCAAGAGACTATCCATATATTCATCATTATTTCTTATCAAAGTCATTTTCAAATTTACCTAGGAGATCCATTCTATTAAGGATGTCTGTAGCAACTGCATCCACCTCAAGCTGACAGCAGTTCTGTCTCTGCACATCCTCCCTGAGCCACTGGGTGGACACAGGTTTTCATAATACAATTACAAAGAGATTTCTCCCCTGATTGACAGGTTTACCCCTATTGAGGCAATTCCCCGATCTTACCTTGAAGATCCATTCTGTTCAGGATATCTGCAGANGAGCCACTGGGAGGATGAATATTTTCATTCTCACAAAGAGTTTTCCCTATTGAGGGGGTTCCCCAGATAGAAATTGCAAATCTATCCTACTGAGGGGATCCGCACCAACAACATCCACATCAAGTTCACAGCAGCTCTGTCTCTGTACATCTTCCCCTAGTCATTGAATGGGCAAACACGTCTGTGGGATTCTGCTTTATTCAAGAGACTATCCATATATTCATCATTATTTCTTATCAAAGTCATTTTCAAATTTACCTAGGAGATCCATTCTATTAAGGATGTCTGTAGCAACTGCATCCACCTCAAGCTGACAGCAGTTCTGTCTCTGCACATCCTCCCTGAGCCACTGGGTGGACACAGGTTTTCATAATACAATTACAAAGAGATTTCTCCCCTGATTGACAGGTTTACCCCTATTGAGGCAATTCCCCGATCTTACCTTGAAGATCCATTCTGTTCAGGATATCTGCAGAGCTGCCAACATTGAATGAATGAAATCCAGTAGAATTTTGCGAGCGGAGCGAGCCACTGCCGAGCGCAGCTAGGTGTGCCGCTGAACGGGTGGGGTCCAGGGGCCCGCCTTAGGGCCCCTGGCGGGGGTGCAGGAGGCGGAGTCCCTGCGAGCTATTGGCTTAAAGCCTATCTGAAACCCTTTTAGAACACCATTCTTCAAACTTTTTTTGTTTTACCTTACTCAACAATTTTTTCTTCTTCTGTTAAAAAAATTATTATTTTAGACTCTTCTTTTAATCAATATGAACTTAAATCATTATGAAAATACGCAAAATTAGCCTACCTGAAAAAGCTTTGGATGCCCTGGTTTGATGACCTCACTTTCACCATGTCCTTGTGCTTATCAGAAGAAATGTGTCGAAGCATATCATTCCTTCCTCCAAACTTTATACTAACATCCACAGAACAAGTCGTACAAAAGGCATGATTATCTCCTTTGCTAGATTTTGTAACACAGTCCCATTCCCACTGTTTATACTTTGCAAAGTATTTAGTCTTCTTGGTTTTGCTTTTGGTGGAGGACTCCATAGTTCGACTTGTGTTCTTGTGTGTTCAATTAAAAACAAGGCGAAACGTTACGCCATCGTAAGTCAAAGTGCGAAAATGTCAGATCTCCACTGTCAATAGTTCCACAATTAACTCAGCTAGAAGTGCAGATGAAATGCGAACTCGAAAATGTTGAATCTCCACTTAAATAATCCCAGTTCGAAGGCCCTTGCAGAGTAAACAAACTCGCGGTGCATGGCATTGCGCTAGCTAGTGCTGCGCAACAGAGCGGACTTCGCTTCTTAGGCCACGGGGCAGCGCCGGGGCCGACGGCATGTAAGGTAGCCAAGCAGTGAAGTGCATCACACATGTTCCAGAACCGGAAAAAACTTGTTTGCTAAAAGTTAGACTCCCACACCAGTCGTTAATTGATATTATTTTCACTTAACATTGGAAATGAATGTACAAATTATGAAGGCAGTTACGAAGTACTGGTTAAAACGAAAATCTGATATGGGGTCCCACGTGTGAATATATATGGCTGAACTTGCTAGACTCGTAAAACAGTCGTTTTATTTTTTTTTTCATTTTTTCTATTTGCGGGAGATTTAGGCATAGCGCCGGAGGACGGGAGAATGGACCAAAATCCGGGAGTCTCCCGCAGGATCCGGGAGACTTGGCAGCTCTGTATCTGCAGCGACAGCATCTACCTCCAGCTCGCAGCAGCTCTGTCTCTGTACATCCTCCCAAGCCACTGGGAGGATGGCATGTTCCCATTATGGGCAAAGGCATCAAGGGAAATACTACTTTATTCAAAGGCTATCCCCTCTAGCCATTAATGCTATTCATTAAGGGAGTTACCCAACATACCTTGAAGATCCATTCTGTTCAGGATATCTGCAGCAACCGCATCCACCTCCAGCTCTCAGCAGCTCTGTCTCTGTACATCCTTCCAAAACCACTGAGAGGTAGGGATGTTCCCATTCTGGGCAAACACATGTATGGAGTTCTGCTTTATTCATAACATATACTCATCAAGGTCATTTTCAAACTTACCTTGTAGGTCCATTCTGTTCAGAATATCCACAGCAACCACATCCACCTCCACCTCACAGCAGCTCTGTCTCTGAACATCCTCCCCGAGCCACTGGGAGGTGGGAATGTTCCCATTCTGGGCAGAGGCATCAAGGGAAATACTATTTTATTCAAAGGCTATCCCCTCTCAACATTAATATTATTCATTAAAGGAGTTACTCAACATACCTTGAAGATCCATTCTGTTCAGGATATCTGCAGCAACCGCATCCACCTCCAGCTCGCAGCAGCTCTGTCTCTGTACATCCTCCCCGAGCCACTGCGAAGTGGGGATGTTCTCATCCCCCCACAGTTGGGTGCAGACGCTCATGCTACCACTGCTGTGCCGTCGCTTCAGCGGGGTTGGTGTTTCCGGAGGGCCACGAATTTGGAAGCCTGATTTGGAAACAGATAAACAAAGGGCTATCAATAATTGTCCAAAAGATAACATTGACAGATTTAAATAATTGCAAAAATAATAAACAAGATTTTTATTTGGGGGTAGATATATTAAATGCTATTAATAATGTTCTGAAAATAATATAGAGAGATTTAAATAATTGCATCAACATTACACAAGATTTTTATATAGCTCTGTGCTCTGTGCATTATCAATGACCTAAAGCAATGTGCTCAGTGTATCGGAGGGATTTCTCCCAACAGTACCTATTCACCTCACCTGGGTCGAGTGAGGCACGATGTGGATATAATGTAACAAATTGGAGGGGACAAAAATATATGAAGGAAATTTAACAGCATGCTCGAGCATCAAATGCGCATTCTGAAATTGTTTTATAATTCTAATTATAATAGATTTAAGGGGGAATTTATTAACAAATTTGAGATTACAAATAATTCTGCCTAACCACTTGGGATGCCAAAAATCTGCTCATATTTAGCAAAATATTCCTCAACAGCTCTTTGAAAAATAATCAATATTTTGCATAATTGGTAAGAACTTAATTACTATTACTTAATACAGGTCATCTTTTGTAACTGTAAGTGCAGGTGATCATGACTGATAAAGAATTTATCATGATTTCGAATCAAACATTTTTATCCTCTAAACAATTATCTGTAAGTGAAGCTTGACCAAGACTGTCTCAAGAAATCTTACTTGTGGATGGTTTTGGTGACGTAATATTCAGATTGGATGAATCAGCGCCGTCCTTTGGCCTTCTGAACTTGACTGCAGCCAGGTTAAGCATGTTCATTCCATACAGATCATCACCATAACCATCATAATCATCATCATTATTGCCCTCATCCTAATCACCACAACCATCATCGTCATCATTATTATCATCATCATCATTATCATCATCACCATCCTCACCATCATCACCATCATCATCATCATCATCATCATCATCATCATCATCATCATCATCATCATCATCACCCTCCTCTTACGAGAAATTATCACCATAACCATGAACATTTTGATGATTACAATAATCCTGCCAAGTTCAATCCCTTGGGAGACCCATAATCTGCTTGTTATCAGCAAGATAACATTCAAGAGCTCTTTGAAAAATAAATGTTTTGCATGATATCTTACTAATCAAATCATTTGTAGGTGTAGGCGCAGGTGATCATGACGGATAAAAAAATCTTACTTGTGGATGGTTTTGGTGATGTAACATTCAGATTGGATGAATCAGCACCGTCCTTTGGCCTTCTGAACTTGACTGCAGCTAGGTTAAGCATGTTCATTCCATACAGATCATCACCATAACCATCATCATTATTGCCCTCATCATAATCACCACAACCATCATCATCATCATCATCATCATCACTCTCCTCCTTACGAGAAAGTATCACCATAACCATGAACAATTTGATGCTTACAATAATCCTGCCTAAGTTCAATCCCTTGAGAGACCTATAATCTGCTTGTAATCAGCAAGATAACACTCAAGAGCTCTTTGAAAAATAAATGTTTTGCATGATATCTTACAAATCAAATACTTTGTAGGTGTAGGCGCAGGTGATCATTACGGATAAAGAAAACTTACTTGTGGATGGCTTTGGTGATGTAATATTCACATTGGATGAATCAGCACCGTCTTTTGGCCTTCTGAACTTGACTGCTGCCAGGTTAAGCATGTTCATTCCATACAGATTGTAGTCGATCAGAAACTGCCAAATTCAATTAATAGAGAATGGATTATCAACTCACTGTATTAGATTCAAATTTATTACTATACTCAGAAATAGAAATGCCAAGTTCTGAGAAAATCTATAAAGTGGAAAATGCTAAATGTAAAATACAAACTTACATTCAAAGAAGTCAATTAATTTCACTTGTGACCAAGACATTTGTCCAGCCATTTCTATGAGAATATCAGTCTCATGGGGGTGTTGCTCAAAGGTTTCAATTAATTGCAAGTTGCAGCTGATTGGAACGTGCCAATCAAAATCAGTGTTTCATGCACATCTTGTTAAATGCACATACAAAGTTGCAGTTGATTTTGAGTAACAAGGCATTAATATTATAACTATTCTGCAAGGCTGCTTTCTATGCTACTATAAAGCATTAAAACTTGCATCAGTCACTTGACAATATAAAAGCTGGGTGGTGTTTCATCAAGATAAGTAAGACTTCAATAATGGGTGGTATTCATTATTGTGCTTAATGATCAATTAATTGATACCAGTCATTCTTCAGGTCATTCTGCAAGTCTTTTGTAACTTAGTGAAACAATGACCATAATTTTCATTTTACGGAAAAGATCTTTAAAACTCAAAACTATATAGTGTGATATTCCAACAAGACAAAAAGAGATGTTATCTCCATCAAATTTCATAATAGCAACTTCAGAAAAATGTCTGCATATTAAAATTCAAGGAGACCATTCTGAGGGGAAAAAAGATACATGTTGCCAATTTAAGCATCCATTAATAGAAGAGTAAACCCAGAAATGATAATTCTTCAACAGGAATATAATAATCAGACAACTAATGGGAAAGTCATGAATGTTTAAATATTAAGACAAATTGGCAACTGATTATGCCATATGTGCACAATTGTCCAATTAGTGTATTCATATCAATGTTATATGACATTATTTTTTTCTCCAAAAATATGAATTCCTCAAAATTATAACAAGATAATATATCTTGATGATAGATATGTAGATCCCCTATTTGCAAGTTTATATTCATAAAAACTTTGTATCTTTCTGCAAAAATGATGAATTTTGCACCAAAAATATGAAGAAAATTCTGGTTAGTGGTGCACCCACGATGTCATCAAATTGGCAACATATCTGAAAATTTTCACTGGTTTGCTCATTTTTTCAAATCTTTAAAAATTCATATCATTTTTATTACTTGCCCGATTTTCTTCATTTTTTATTTTGTTCTGCTCACCAATTTTTTTCTGCTCCTGTCAAAAAAAAAATATTATTTTGGAGTAGACTCTTCTTTTAAAGATAATTTTTGATCTCCTAAAAACTCCGTCCCTCTATGAGTTACTAACCTGAAGATTGAAAGGGACATGTGACTCATGAGGCTGGAAGATCTTATTCATGACAGCACCATTCTGAAGCAACTCCACAGCCCTGAAAAAATGACAAATGACAAAATCAAAGAATGTGAAGGGGTGTTGGTAGAAAGTAGAAATTAATAGGCAGGTTTACGAACAGATGCAAATTTTATGCATATTCTGTACACAAATGTTATTCTTGACAACTGCAAAGCTTGCCTGAGGCTTGCTAGAATAGCAACCTCTAATGTATGCAAAATAGACTCTTATGTATTATGTATAGTCCATTTGTGACTAATCGGTTTTGAGAATACCACCTAACTTCATTCACTCTCAAGAGATGTGCATAAATTGGAATTTATATTAGTAAACCTGCCTTTTGCAAATTGACTGTGAGTCAGTTGCAAATGAAAAAAAATCATTCTTGAGTGGTCGGCACTTCTGAACAATATGCACAAGAAAGCAGGATTTTCATTGGCACATGCTGATCAACTGCAAATTGCAATCATTTGCAAATTTCTAGCCACACCACCTTAGAATAGCTGAAAACCTGATCCTCCAAAGCAATGTGTCTTAGTATTGAACCCAATTCTGCACCTTGGTGATATCATTATTTATATGTTACTTAATTCATACATAATAATATCATAATAATACGTCCATTTATGTAGCGCAATCACTATATACTCTACTGCGCTTCATACAAGGTACTATATTATTACAATGGCTATAACTGCCGAACAAGCCAGTTAGGCGCTCAAGCATTCCAAGGAATACATTCCCACCAGGTACCCATTCTTCACCTGGGTTGAGTGCAGCACAGCGTGGATGAATTTCTCGCTGAAGGAAATTAACGCCATGGGTAGGACTCGAAAAATGGACTTTTACCTAAAAGGCGAGAGTCAGAACCACTACACCACGATGCTTCCACATAAGTTCTATCTCAAGATTCACTGCACCGTCATGACCCCATTCGTTCTCACTTACTCTAAACCAATACAATATGTGTAGTCTAGTCGGTGGAAGGGGTTTACGAGGACCCGAAAAGGACATTTTTTAATGTACCCTACTATGTCCAGTTTTGTCTAGTTTATTCAGTGTACCCTACTTTGTCCAGTTTTGGATGTAGAATTCAGACATGAATCTCGTAAACCCCTCTCACCGACTAGACTAATGTCTACAAATTCATAATAATAGAAATGGTGATAAAGATGTAGGACTAAAATTAAAGTAAGAAATTATGTGGATATAGTGGTTCCATAAATTCATCTGGCAATCAGAATCATTGATGTTAACCTGAACAGTTACATAGAAAACATTAATGCTATTACTTTTGTTCTTTGCATTGTGATTATTATGCTATACACACCATGTGCTTTCAAATATGTCAATAGAATGAACTCAAATGGACTGAATTACCTTTCAGTTGTAGAATACATTTCTTACCTCTTTCTGGTGGCAGGATTATAGAAATAGATTTTCATGAACTGTCTCTCATTTTTGTGATATCCATAGAGAGGTCTAAAACAAAGAACATATACAGGATGACCACAAATTAATTCAGAATTACTGTCTACAGTCAAGCCTGTCTATAGTGACCACCCAATGGGAACAGAAGAAGGCGCCACTGTAGACATGTGGCTGCTATAGAATGGTGACTGCCAAGACAGATTTTACTATAGTTCAATGGGCGTTTCCTGCAAAACTCTACAATAGCACGAAATTGCAAAGGAGGTTTAAAATGGGATTAAACAAATACGATGGATATCTAAATATATTTTTGGGTAAGCTAACCAATTTGACTTAAAATCATATAATTGAAAAACATTGATGAACCCATAGATTCACTTGTGTAAATCACATATTTGACACCATGACACAATAATGATTTTTTTTTTTTTTTTACTCATACTGCATTTATGAATTCAGGCTAATACTCTCACAAAGTACCACAGTAAGTGTAACTAATAAAGGAAAAAAAATGAATGCCCAAGATTGACCGACCCTCTGAAAATTGCCTGACCTAATTTTTTGGGTGCTTTTCACTCTAAATTAAAAAAAAACAGTAAAATTATAGGAAAACATGTCTCGAGTTATATTTCTCATTGAGAAAATTATCCTAAGAAATCTTTTTCCTTTTATAAATAAACAAGTGAAAAAATTCTGAATGGTCATTTTCAGACATTTTAGGGCTTTTTACTCCATTCTAAGTCCTATTCACATGAAATCTGTTTAAAAAAAGCAAGTCATTCTTTGGCAGCCAAACAATTTTTTTGCCTAATACTTACATGCCAGACACAAGAGAGATCTTGAATACATGTTGAACAGTAGACGCAGCTTTGCCCTGGGCCACCTGCAGGGCAGTGTCGAGACTACTAGCCATCTGATGGAGGTAGCGGTCCGTTGGCTGAGACCCATCGTAAGGGATGTAGATGTATGGGAACACACCGTGGACATGAAGACATGTCTTTTGGCCTGAAATATGGCAAGGGATGCAAAGATTGAAGGATGAAATGATAAGTAACCAGAATTGATTAGGGATGTGGTCTCAAATCTTTGCCTATCATTCCCCACCTGCCCTGTGTTTTTAAAAGCTTTGTAAAAATTTATAGGCAAAATAATAAATTTGAAAAAGTGATGGATTTGTTACCTGATGGAGTGGAGCCAAAGACCCTTATTACAGGCACCTGTCTGACCTCTGACCCTCTGAACTCCGAGAAGGTCACATCTAGGTCATCGATGGGGGAAGCCTGGTAATAGTTGAGAGTCACTATCCGAACAGAAAACATCTTGTCTGCTTGGCGACTACAATTCAAGGTAGCTGTGATTCATCCCTCTATCAGATACAAATGTTAAATAATGTACATGATGTTAAAAGATCAAGAATAAAATGGCTATCCTGTTCATAAAAAAAGTAGTGCAAGCTTGATAATTGAAAAGGGATGAGAACTGGTGAGAAAAAAATAACACAGAAAAGTGGGGAGGGAAATGAAAGTATTGGATGAAGCCATGAAGAGAGAAGGAGCAGAAGAAAGGAGAACAAAAATAAGAAGAAGGAAGAATAGAAATAAGACAATGTTGAAGTAAGACAGTGTTGAAGGAGAAGAAGAAGATGAAGAGGAAGAAGGAGACGAAGAAGAGAACAAAAAGAAGAAGAAAAGGAGGAGGATGAAGAAGAAGATAAAGAAGAAGAAAAAGGAGAAGAAACAGAAGAAACAGAAGTAGAAGGAGGAGGAGGAGGAGGAGGGGGAGAAGTAGGATGAGCTAGGAGGAGGGGAGGAAGGAGTGGCATAAGAATGACAAAAAGGAGATAAAAAACGCTGAACAGTAGGAAGAGAAAAAAGGAGATGATGAAGAAGAAGAAAATTCGAAAAAAAACGAAGGAGAAAATTAAGGGAGAAGAAGGCGAAGAATAAATTTAAGGAATGCATGGAGGGAAAAATGATGACAAAAATGGTGATGAATCTTCTTCTTCTATTTCTTAGTGGTATTCTGCCTCCTTCATCCTTGAAGATTCTTACAGAGTAATTGAAATTGGTTGTATGTGTCATATGGGTAGGGTGCATGTGCCAATATTTACATGGTGCAAGTAAAAATCGCCTG
Organism: Temnopleurus reevesii; assembly: GCA_036244855.1. Taxonomy (NCBI): domain Eukaryota; kingdom Metazoa; phylum Echinodermata; class Echinoidea; order Temnopleuroida; family Temnopleuridae; genus Temnopleurus; species Temnopleurus reevesii. Next base: position 12,004 of record BQKZ01012546.1, on the reverse strand, counting down.
ATAAAATATCTAGCTGCTGCTGCCTTCTGTCAGGAGATGACAAAAGGTATTAATGGAAGTGGCTGTCACAACATTGTCAGGAAGGGCATTCCATGTTCTTACAATGTACAGTTCTAGGAAAGAATGAGTTCTGGTGCTGTTACTAGGTTCGAGATTGTGGTGTGAGGTATCCTTGGCTGTTCATTCCTCTAGATTGTCTGGTCAATATTGAAAGAAATGCCTCCATGTCAGGGCGCTAAAACCCACTTGCCCACATGCCCGGGGCAACAAAATTAAGCTGTTGGGCAAGCAAATGAAATTGTCACTTGCCCAAAAGGGCAAGTAATAGTTTTAGACTAGTTTCCCTCTACATGCATGACATGTGCAAAATGGCATTGACCATCAATTTTGGGCAGGACAAACTTTTCCTCGGGAAAGTGATTTGAAAGCTTGGTTGCCCAACTGGGCAACTGGTGAAAAAAATGCTTGTAACATACTGCATGTTAAACGGAACTATGCACAAGAAATAAAGTGATTAAGATTATTTTCCTTATCGAAATCATAAAATCATCATTATTATCAACATCATCATTAATTATCACTATCATCAACATCAGCATCATCCTTGTCCACATTAACATACTCATCATCAATTCATCATTATACCGCATGAGCACCAGTTTCCGGCCGCTTAAGCAGTTTTGCTCTTCCACAAGTCACAAGATCCAGCATTTCAAGTTTATTTTTAGATCATAATTTAGCCGAAATTCTGGGCTTTTAATTGATGTGCATAACTTAAAGGTCGTGTGCAATTCAATTATTTATGCTTCTCTGTTTGTAGATAATACTTATACAAAATTTTTCCCGTTTTTTATTTTTTTTTTAAACATAAAATTAATGAATAACAGTGTTTTTCATTCACTAATTAAAAAATTTCCCACGGTCTTAAGCCCCACCTCCCGGAAATTGCACTGAACTCAGCGAGCTTGCAAGTCACGTGACATACGTCATCCCCGGAACCTTTCTCTAACGCTAGCGCTGTGCGGAAGTTTTCTTCTATTGTGTTTACGTAATATTGCGTGTAGAAAGTGCAAGTTCTGAAGAGATTGTTTGGGTCACTTTTTTGCCTTTTAAAGTACACTGATCTCAACGATGCCTTCGAGATGCGTCGTAGGAGGATGCAGTAACACAAACAAACAAGGTGTTAGCTTGCATCTTTTCCCA